>APFE031708965.1:71624-93366 GCA_000404065.3 Pinus taeda
AGAGGAAATACCCCATCCAAAAGAGGGGAGTATCCCATTGATGTTGGACCTGATTAACTTCCTCTAGAACACTATAATACAGGCATTGGGCCAGAGGAGGGGAGGTTGAAAGCTGAACATTCCAAAGGGTAGATGCTGCTGGAATTAGGACTTCCTTGTAGAAGCTTGTGAGGAGAGATTACCATCCTTTCTTGTTTCATTTGGAAGTAGGTGAGCTTATCAAAGTAAAGGAAAACTCTTGCTGGACCCTGGGAGGAACTTGCACAACACCAAGGCTCAGGTTGTAATGGTTTCTTTTGTTTCCTATTAATACAAATAAGTCCATTCTTCTCAACAATTTGTTATTAATGAGTTGTTTCATATACTCCTTGGTCTGTATGTTGAATATGTTTTATTTTATGAGATATTCAGGTGCTATGTAATCGTTTGATTGTTAGTGAATGCATGTTTCGAAGTGAAGGAGGAGCTCATCCGGATCGACGAGGCTAGACTACTACAACAGCGTTGGACTACAGGTAGGATCTAAACACTTGATTTCTTGTATGGTAAATGCATATTTAGAGAAGGATTGCTCTTAATTGTCTTGTTTGTCACTAGACAGTCTTAGGCTTCTAGGGAGTTTGGTTTTGTCCGCAAGATTAACTCTTTCCGCATGACAGGAGCCTTCCAAATGCACCCTTTCCCATATCAAGGGAGTTTCTAGGGGTTTGATGTACTAAAACTTTAGTTGGTTTAAGGGATTGGTTCCCTAAGTGGTTTGGATGGCTCCTAGGAGTTCTGTTGCTAATGTGGAAGGTTTGTGTGACGTGTTATGTCACTTCCACTTCCTTAACTAACACATATGGAGTTGAATCATATCATAGTAACTTCTCGTCATGTGTTTACCCTGGTTGGTCGGTTACTTGGATAAATGTGGGAGGAGGGTGTTATATAGTGGTATCAAAGCATGGTTCACCAATTAGACCGGATGGGTTGTTTGTTGGTCATGTATTCATGTCGGTTGCATATGTGTTTCTTGTGTTGTAAGACCATGTTCTGGTTGCATTTGTATGATATGGGATATGGTTGCAGTGAGGTCGCCATGGGAAGTTGATGGTGTTTGATTATGCATAGTTTATGCATGTTAGTATTCACATGTGTTCATGTGTACAGTGATGTGGTGGTTATTGTCATACATGAGGTCATGGCATGTGTAGTTGATATGGCCATGCATTGATGATTGGACTCTAGCTAGAATCATGGTTATATTCTTATATGCTTATGTGTTATATTTCTATATGTTATCATGATTTATGTTATACATCTATTACGCTGATTTTTTTTATCTTCTAGATGAGGTATGCTCCTTGAACTATGCTAAGGTACGTTGGTTTATTGTGATTTGGTTTAGCTAGCATGATATACCTTGCAGGAATAATATCAAAGATGAGTAGCAAGATGGCATACTACAATTCCTGAGACTCTCCCTACGGATCAAATGAGCAGCGTGGTGTTGGGAACTCTTTTGATTTGGCAAACACATTGAGAAGCTTAAAGGAAAAAATAATGAGTTGTAAGGCGGACAATGACAAAATCATACAGGCACATGAGAACAACCAGAGGTAAATGCAGATACTTCAAAGTTTGTCAGAATTGCAGCAACAGGGACCACTTCGGATCAGCCATGAGCATGAGGACAAAACTAATGGGGCATATGACAACAGGTCCCATGGTGAGTATAGGTTGGATGGAGAGGAAACAATTAGAGATGGCAGGTCCTTGGATACTCCAGATAGGAGAGGTGATGGACACATATATGATTCTAATTTTGGTTCTGACAAGCATTATGATCAACATTGTTATCATCCTTACAAGAGGAGTGACAGGGGATATTTGCCAAACTAGTTTAAGAAATAAAATCCACCTACATTGATGGAGAGATGAAGAAATCACATGATACAGAGGCATGGCGGCTTGGTATGAGGAAGTTATTTAGGTTGCATGATTATTCAGAGAACATGAAATCCATAATTGTTACATTCAGTCTCAAAGGTAAATCAAATATTTGGTGGGAATATGTGAAGAATGTCAGAGGTATTCATGAAAAGGACTTGACCTAGAGTGAGTTTGAGAGGTTATTCTGAAAGAAGTATGTATCAGAGAGATACTTTGATGACAAGGCAAAAGAATTCTATGAGCTAAAGATGGGGATCAATGACAGATGAGGAGTACACTAGCAGGCTCTTGGAGTTGTTAAGGTATGTGCCTTACCTCAACGAGGATAAGGCTAAGATTCAGAGATTCATTAGTGGATTACCAATTGCATTCAAAGATAGGATTGAGTTCCGTGACCCTAGATAATTGTAAGAGGCCATCTGAAATCTAAAGCATTGCTATGAGAAATCAAAGCACAGGTCTGAGACTAAGCAAGATTGGAAGAGAAATGATAAGAACAAAGGAAAATGGGACAAGAAGCAAGAAAGAACTAAGGATCCATGTAACAAAGAGAATGTCGCACCCCCTAATAAATTCCATACATCTAGCAGAGGATAGGGACTTCGGTCTAAGGAACAGAATAAGAGTGAAAATAGTGAGCCCGTGCAGTGTTGGACTTGTGGAGGAGAGAATCATAGGAGAGATTGTCCACAACATTAGGGTGGTAGACCACAGATATATAGCACACAAGACGTGAAAATTGTTGGTGATTTTGGACAGAGAATTCATCTTATCTATGCAGCACTGGACAACAAACAGGCATACCATGAGGCATCTATTAATGAGATGGACAGTAAGCTTTGTAGTCAAGTTGTTTCTTTTTTTATTGAATCTGGATCTAATTATAGTTACGTTAATCCTGACCTGGTGGATAAGTGTGGTTTGAATAAATATGTACATGTAGATTCTTGGTTAGTGGAGTTGGATACAAGTACAAAGAAGCGAGTTCATCATTGGGTAAGAGCTTGTGCATTTGATTTAAATGGTATGCCTACCTCAACACATTTGAATGTATTGCCATTGGGATCATACAATATATTGTTGGGCTTGGATTGGTTGTACATTCATAGAACCAAGGTGGATTATTATGACAAAGCCATTAAGTTTTTGGATGACAATGGGGAACAAAGAGTTTTGCGGGGTAAGAAGAAAGCAACATTAGTTAGAATGGTCACATCTATGCAAGCCAAGCGTAATCGCAGGAAAGGGTGTGTGTTATTTGCAGTGCACATTTCTAATGACAAAGGAAAGGAAGTTAAGGATGAAGATATTTTGAGCAGTTATCTAGTTCTACAACAGTTTCAGGATGTATTTCCTGTAGATATTTCAAAGTTGCCACCTCACAAGGAAGTAGACTTTTCTATTGAGTTGGTGACAGGGGCTACTCCGGCACCAAAGGGACCTTACAGGATGAGTAGACCTGAGTTGTTAGAGTTGAAGCTGAAGTTGAAGGAAATGTTGGACAAGGGATACATTAGGTGAAGTGTATCACCATGGGGTGCACCGATATTGTTTGCGAAGAAGCAGGATGGTACTCTTAGGTTGTGCATTGATTACAGGCAATTGAACAAAGTGACCATCAAGAACATGTATCCATTACTGAGGATTGATCACTTGTTTGATTAGTTGAAGGGAGCATCAACGTTCTCAAAGATTGATCTGAGATCCAGATATCATCAGGTACGCATTAAAGAAGAGGACATCTACAAGACAACTTTCCTAGCCAGGTATGGGCATTATGAGTTTTTCATAGTTGCATTTAGTTTAACTAATGCTCCACTAACTTTATGTGCTTGATGAATAATGTGGTGCATCCATATTGGGACAAGTTTGTTATTGTCTTCATTGATGATATACTGGTATATTCAAAAAATGAAGAAGAGCATGCCGAGTATTTAGAAATAATGTTGATATTGTATCAGTTGTATGCTAAGCTCAACAATTACAGTTTATTTTAGACTGAGGTACACTACTTGGGACATGTGGTTTCCAAGGATGGCATATCAATGGACCTAGAAAAGGTAAGAGTTATCATGGAGTGGAAGTTCCCAGGAATGTGGATGAGGTGAGATCTTTCTTGGGGTTAACAGGTTATTAAATGAGGTTCATCGGGAACTTCTCACACATTGCTTATCCTATCACATCATTGCAAACAAAAGGTAAGAAGTTTGAATGGACAGAGAAGTCTGTGACTAGTTTTGAGTAGCTCAAGCAGTTGTTGACACATGCACCAATGTTAAAGATTGTAGGTCTAGACAAAGAGTTTGTAGTATGTAGATATTCTTGCAAGATAGGACTTGGCAAAGTTCTTATGTAGGATGGACAAGTGTTATACTATGAGTCACGGAAAATGAATGAGCACAAGAAAAACTACCCAACACATGATATTGAGTTGGCACTGATCATACATGCATTGAAGATGTGGAGGCAATATCTTCTTGGCAAGAGGTTTGTATTAATGAGTGATCACAATGGTTTGCGGTATCTATTTGACCAACCAAATCTGAATGGAAAGCAGGCTCGGTGGTTGGCCATGATTAGTGAGTTTGACTCTTAGATAAGGTATATCAAAGGTAAAGAGAACATGGCGACAGATGCTCTTAGATAAGGTATATCAAAGGTATATCTTAGCAGGCGGATACAGGTAAATCACATAGCAACTATGAGCTCCTATAGGACAGATTTACAAGATAGGATCTTGCAGGTAGGTCAACAGGATGATAGGTATATGGAGATTGTGCATAGGTTGCAGTAGAGTATAGGTAAAGGTACATGTACATGTATAGGTACAAGTACATGTAGTGGTATAGGTATAGGTAAAGATGAAGGTGCACAGGATGTGGACTATCATCTCATGGCAGATGGATTGGTTAGATTTAGGGACATGATATATGTGCGAGATATCAATGAACTCAAGAAGCTGATCTTGAGGGAGTTTCATGTGAAACCTTATTCAGGTCACCTAGGTTATTAGAAGACACTAACAACAGTGAAGAATTATATTATTGGTTGAATTTTAAGAGCGATGTAGCAGAGTTTGTGGCTAGGTGCTTGGATTGTCAACTGGTAAAGGTAGAGTGTAAGCATCTAGGTGGGTTACTACAACCAATCTTCATTCTAGAGTGGAAATGGGAGGTTATTTACATGGAATTTATCATAGGTTTGCCAAGGACAGTGAGACAACATGATTCCATCATGGTAGTGGTGGGCAGGTTGACAAAGGTAACACACTTCATTCCAGTGAAGTCTACATTATCTATGAGTGATGTAGCACAAGTCTTCATCAGGGACGTGGTCAGATTGCAAGGAGTTCCAAAGAATATTGTGTCATAAAGGGAAGCGAAGTTCATTTCCAAGTTTTGGAAGGAGTTATTTGCATGTTTGGGCACAGAGTTGGCCTTCAATACAACTTATCATTTGTGGACAGATGGACAGATAGAGAGGTTCAATAGGATATTGGAGGACATGTTAAGGATGTAACTAATGCATCAATAGTGGAAGTGGGAAGAGTACCTTCCACTAGTAAAGTTCACTTACAACAATGGGTACCAGGAGTCACCGAGGATGAGTCTATTTGAGGCATTGTATGGGCGGAGTTGTAATACTCCCATCAGTTGGAGTGATCCTATTAACAGGGCGTTGATTGGATTGGACATGTTGGCAAGATGTGGAGCGGGAAATGTAGGTAATCAAGAAGAATTTGAAAGAATCACAGGATAGGTAGAAGAGATATGTAGATCAAAATAGGTTGTTCATGGATGTCTAGGTTGGGGAACAGGTGTACTTATGTAGCAAACCGAAGAAGAGATCCTTGCAAATTGGATCATGTGTCAAGCTGACACCCCGGTTATGTCAACCTTTCAGGATTATTGAGAGGAATGGGTCAGTAGCCTATCAACTTGCACTACCTCCAACAATGAAATTTCATGATGTTTTCCAAGTTTCATTGCTTAAGGAGTATGTTAAATATGTTGATAATGTGATTGACTGGGATGTATTTTAGGTGGAGCCAGAAGGAGAATTCTAGTTAGAACCGCGATGCATTTTGCAAAGAAAGATGCTCATGCATCGGAACCAAGAAATCAAGAAGGTTAAAGTGCAATGGAAGCACTTTGGGCCTGATGAAGCTACATGGGAGATGGCAGATCAGATGCAAGCTATGTATCCTTCCTTATTCGTTGGTTGAGTGGATGTTTTGGTAAATATCTTTGGTATATGTTTTTGGTACATGTTTTGGTGATTTTTGGTATATGTACATATGTATATGGATGTAAATACTGCCATGGGATATGTTATAAAGCTATAATAAGAGGTATGGGTGTCATGTCATTATGATGTTATAATTGTCATGTTGTAATGCTGGTTTGCTTCTCAACAGGATGATCATTGTAAACACTGCAATGAGCTAAGTTATAAAGCTCCATGTGCAATATGTTTTGCTTACAATAGCCTTGTTGGTTGTAGGTGTTGTTGAACACCGAGGACAATGTTTCCCCAAGGGGGAGGTCCTGTAACAACCTTGGTCAAAAATCCATGTAAAAGTTAATAAAGGCAAAATATTTACCAAGGTCATGGTGTTGGAAAATCAAAGCAATTATATTATGGTTTGGTTCTCCTTTCTTGATAATTACTTGTGAGTGTGTTGGCTTATTTTACTTATTTTATTATCCTATCTTTCATCAAATAATTACCATATTATGTGTGTACAAAGATCACAAAAACAAGAGACACAAGATGTAGGCGCTATGCCAGGGAAAAACCCCCCTCGAGGGGAAAACCCAGTCAAGAAAATTCTTCCTTTCAATAGTATTCTTTCATACTATTCACCCTATACAAAGACCAAACCTTACCTCCACACCAAGTCAACCTCCCAAGCCTTCAACCTCCTTTCTGCAACTTTGACTATGCAACAACTTTTGAAATCAGACAACTTATGACATCAGTGAAACTTGGAAGACTTCTATCTCCCAAAATAAGGCATAAAACAGAGAGAGAGGCACCAAAATTTTGATTTTCTTCTTCTCCTTAGACTTCCACAAACTCGCACTTCCTTCAGCTTCCTTAGACCCACTTCGTCCTACTTCGCACTTCTCGAGCTACTCTTGAGATATTGTACTTTCTTGAGATGAGTTGCTCCAAATGACTTTGACTTGCTTCTATTTATAGGCTCTAAGTGAGGTCGAATTAGTGTCCTTAGGCCGAATTGATCTCTTCTAGGCTGACTTGGTGTGGAGGATACATAAATTATATTTGACTCAATAGTAAACCTTTTTACATGATTCAAAAGCCCAACAAGGGTATCTTTGAATATACAATGACTCTATAAATTCACTATTAATCCTAGGAGTCCACAATGGGGAATTTGACTAATATATTGATGACCCAAGCATGAAACATGTGCTTTAATAAGTCATTGTTACAATAATAAAAGATATTTTCTTTATTCTTTTGACAAATACATTTCGTGATGACTCAAATACATTAAATTAAGACTGAACCTAGTTACAATTTCCAACACTCCCTCTTAACTAGGGAGGTATTCATCATATACAAATACAATGGAAGATCTCAAACTATATGAATAATGAATAACTTTAGGCACCACAATGCCATGGACTAGATTCCTGACTAGGGAAATATATCCTTGGTCTCTCAATAATTTAGGCACTGCAATGCCACGAACTAGATTCCCGACTAGGGAAATCTATCCAAGTGGGAATAAGGTGGACTCAAGCTTTCAACCTATCTAGGTACCATCACACTTACTTGCTAACCACCAATTCATGGAACTAGGGTCGTATCCATGGTCAGAGCTCTATGACCCATGCCACCCTTCCTACTTGGGACCTAGACATCAACACAAAGTGTCGGCCATATGTCCTCCCAGGCAATGCTTCACTTTCAAAGCCTCAACAAAGTTCTTCCATTTCCTTATCATCAATACAATAAAAAATGCCTACCAAACCAAGTAGGTTCCTTAGATATCAAACTTCTTATTAGGAAAAGCCATTTGGGTGTGACAACTGATTTGTCACTAGGTCTAGGAATGATTTACCAAACTCCATTCTTCATGATGGATTGATATTATTCCTACATTGCTTTCTTCCAAACCTCTTGATGCGAAGATTCCTTGAATGTAGATTGTTAAGCTCCAAACAATTCTGTCATATATGCAACACAACCATAATATCTCTTTGGTCTCTTCTTTTCTCTGAAGGTTCTTTTCGCAACTTCATGTCCTTCAACATCTTCCAATGTAGATTTTAACCAATTTGTCCTTTTCCTTGTGGTTGGGATGACCATCAATTGAATAGGCTCACTTGGTCCTTCTTCTTCGAGATTTGTAGTAGGGTTTTCATGATGAACTTCTTCTTCTTCAAATATGGGAACTTCTTCGTCATTAGAATCAATAGGAATATCTTTTGATTTCTTGTATGCACTATTTTCATCAAATATGATGAATATTCCCTTGATACTTGTAAAATCCAACTTCTTTTGGTTATCTTTCGGAACATGGATGTATGTTGGACTTCCAAAGATTCAGAGGTGATCCACACTCAACTTATTTCCTGTGAATACTTCTTCAGGTGTTGTATTATCAAGACTCTTATGAGGACTTCTATTTTGAATGTATACGACTATCATTGCTACTTGTCCCAATAAGAATTTTGGTAGGCCTTCTTCAATTGACCTATTCTTCCTTTTGGCCAATCCATTTTGTTCAAGATAATAGGGAACAATGAGATCCCTCTTAATACTTGCTTCCTTACAGTATGCAATCAATTCCTTATAAGTGTATTCCCCACCATTGTCAAACCTTAAAGATTTTATCTTTCTTTCGGTTAGGGTTTCCACTTCGCCCCTAAACTCCTTGAACTTATCAAATACTTCATATTTTGTTTTGAGGAGGTAGATTCATGACTCTATAGAATGGGCATCAACGAATGTCACATACTAGAGATGACCTCCAAGTGATTTGTCAGACATGGGCCCACACACATTAGAATGGATGAGGTATAATATTTCTTTAGACCTAATTTCACTATTATGAAATGGATTTCTTGTATGTTTTCCTATAGGGCATCCCTTGCACACTCCTTCATGATCTAACTTCATATTAGGAATACCATGAACCTATTGACTAAGAATAGGGATGACCTTATAATGTATATGACCATACCTCCTATTCCACAGCTCAATGGGACTTATTTCCATATGAACCAAAGCTTAAGGAGGTAGTGTAATGACTCTATAAAGGCTTCCTTCATGAACTCCAATAACCATAGATTTATCAATTCTAAAGTGTTTTCCCCAAACCAATTCTTTTCCAACAACAAAAGAAACTCTTTCCACTTTATCTTCTAAATAAGAAATAGAAAGCAAATTCTTTTCAAACATGGAATACATAGAATGTTTTTGAGGTGCAACTTCGATCCATTATCCAGCTTCAATGATGTTGATTCCAGGCCTCTAATAACATAGCTTTTGTTGTCACCGAATTACACTGCATGAGAATATGGCTTCTTCGATAGTGTATGAAGTTGTTTACTTTTTGCAGTCATGTGTCTCAATGCTCCACTATCAATGATCCATGCATTTTCATCATTAAGAGAACCTGTAAGAGTGGCCAAGAATCCTTGACTTTTGACCTTGTTGAATAAGTAGTAGATGACCTTCTTGATCCATCTTCCAGCAGTGTTGATACTCATTCTTATGTAGTTCATCAAAGAGGGAGAATCCATGCCAACAAAGTGATCTTCATCTTTTCCTCACCTTAGCTCTAACACCATGTTGGACAATCAAAGCAATTATATTGAAGTTTGATTCTCCTTTCTCGATAATTACTCGTGAATATGTTGGCTTGATTAACTTCTTTATCGTCTTATCTTTCATCACGACATTACCATATCATATGAGTATGAAGATCACAAAACAAGAGATGCAAGATGTAGTCACTATGCCAGGGCAAAATCCCCCTCGAGGGGAAAACCCAGTCAAGAAAATTCTTCCTTTCAATAGTATTCTTTGAGAATTTTCACCCTAGACAAAGACCAAACCTTCCCTCCACACCAAATCAGCCTCCCATATCTTCGACCTCCTTTCCATCAAATTCGACTAAGCAGCAACTTCCGACATCAGTGAAACTTGGAAAACTTCGATGTCCCAAACTAGGGCACGGAACAAAGAGAGAGAGGCACCAAAAGTTTGATTTTCTTCTTGTCCTTAGAGTTCCCCAAAATCACACTTCCTTCAGCTTCCTTAGACCCACTTAGTCCTACTTCGCACTTCTCCAAATTCTCTTGAGATATCGAACTTGCTTGAGATGAGTTGCTCCAAATGACTTCTACTTGCTTCTATTTATAAGCTCCAAGTGAGGTCGAATTAGTGTCCTTAGGATGACTAGATCTCTTCTAGGATGACTTGGTGTGGAGGATATATAATTTATATTTGAATCAATAGTGAACATTTTTACATGATTTAAAATCCAAAGAAGGGTCTCTGAATATACAATGACTATATAAACTCAATATTAATCCTAGGAGTCCACAATGGGGACTTTGAATAATATAATGATGACCCAAGCATGAAACACATGCTTTAATAAGTCATTGTTACAATAATAAAAATTTGTTTCTTTATTCTTTTTACAAATACATTTCATGATGACTCAAATACATTAAATGAAGACCGAACCTAGTTACAATTTCCAACACATGGGACACGTATTCCAAGCTGAATGTTGGGCAAAAGCATAGTGATGGGGATCACTGGTAATTAATTAGTGGCTAAGGAAATTGGCAAAGGCTTTGGAAAGGCAAAGCGACATTTTTGCACATTTATTTACGAAAATAATGGAAATTAGGAGAAAAGGGAGGTGAAAGGTCATAGGTTGCATGTGAGGAGTAAAATGAAAGAAAATAATGGAAAATGAATAAAATAGAGGCCTCATTAATAAAAAGGCTTCTGAGGATCAGTTCACAAACTTTTTCCAATTAATTTTTGTAGCTGTCTCTCTATGCTCTCTCTCTCATACTCTTGGACACTTAGATTTTTATTGGAGCACTCTTAGAGGAGTGTGGCATACTTGGAGTTTTGAAGAAAGAAGGAAAAGGAAGAGCAGGAAAGCGTAAGAGGACATCAAGATCAACAACTACAATGAGTTTTTCTTGCAGGTATTGAGTTGCATGTATGTTTTCCCCACTAGTTTTGGCATGCATGGCATATGCATGTGGTTTCTTGGTTATGATATGTCATTGCATGGAGGATTGTCTGGATTTATAGTGGTTTTGCCTAGCCTTGTCATTTATTGGATAGCCATGGTGTTGTGGGTTCGTTTTCCTTTTGTTTTATGGCTTGTTCTCATGTTCCTTTACTTGTGGGTTAAGTTACTAGTTCTTGGAGCCTTTGTTGGAAAAACACTCTGGAGCCTTATAACAACTTGGGTTGAGTTACTAGTCCTGTAGCCTTGGTTGGACAAACGCTCAAGATCCCTTGGTGGGTTGAGTTATTAGTCCCAGTGCATTGGTTGGAAAAATGATTTGGATCCCATCAGAAACTGTGGGTTGAGTTACTAGTCCTAGAGCCTTGGCTGGAACAAACACTTTAGAGCACTGGACAACTTGGGTAGAGACCAATCTGGTGATGGTTGGTGATGTCTGATCGTGAGGTGGAATCATTGGTTGAGGGTTGAGGTGGTTTGGCCTCTAGAATCCCTATATAGTTTTGATTGATTCATTTTATGATATCCCACATTCATGCTTGGAATATGGCACGGGGGTGACTGGCTGAAATAAATATTTGGTTCAACCTAGTCTATGGTTGGGTGGTTCATGGAAGTCCAAAACGTAGTTGGTCTTTGCATCATTAATATGAGGTTATTTGTCCTTTTTAATTCATGAGTATTATATTAGTTTATATGTGGATTATATGGTTTTTGTTTGCTTGGTATTTCTCTTGTTATTATGCTGATTATGAACATGTATTATGACAATGGCTATGTATGGATTTCATCATTTTTTAAATTTTAAATGAATGAACAATGTATCTATGGCCTAATAGATGAAATTTCAGCTAATGTGTTGAGGCATCAACACTTCTTAGTGATTCTCAGATAAGTATGAGACCCCTATGCTTAGTTTTGCTATTGAGACCTGTAGCTTTCATGTTTGACCAAGTGCTTGTCATGGCTAGAGGGGTCTCATCTAGTTCTTGTCATTTTTTTTGCAAATGTATCATTGTTTAGTTGTGTAAATTCATCTTTGAAGGTGTCGTTGAGTTATGGGCAGTGACCTAGGATATGGGCCTAAAAAAGTGGCACAAATCCCGAAGTTGTGGGAACAATACTGGGGAAAAATTTCCCAGAAGCTCCCTTTCCCTTGTTGTGGGAGCATCTAGAGCCTCCGATGCACCCTTACCCATATCAAGGGAGAATTCATGGGTTTGATGTACTAAAACTTCAATTGGTCTCAGGGGATGATTACCTGAGTGGTTGGGATGGATCTTGGGAGTTTTGTTTCTAATCTGGAAGGTCTTTGTGATGTGTTCTAACGATTCCACTTCCTTAAATGACAGATAGGGAGTCAAATCATATCATAGTAACTTATCATCACCTGTTTACCCTGGTTGGTTGGTTACTTGGGTATATGTGGGAAGAGGGTGTTACAGTAACGCTATCCTATTTTAATGGATCGACTAGGAGCTCATCCATGGCATGGATTCAGAAGTTAGATACATACTTCCACCTAAATCCCATGAGGGAGACAAATGTTATCAGATTTTCTATGCTTCACTTGGAGGGAGATGCACAAGAGTGGTGGTATCATGGATTGGTCACATTGGGACATGCATTGATTACATCCTACCCTAAGTTCACGAGGAGATTGGTGGAGAGATTTGGCAAGAAGGACCCTGAGTTACACTTTAGGGAGATGACCAACCTTAAATAGATGGGTAGTGCTGAGGTATACATGACTGATTTCTAGAGACTAGTTGTTATGGTCTTTAACATCTTAGAGATGAGGTTGATCATGTTGTTCATTAAGGGGCTATAAGAGCCACTACGTGGTTGGGTGTGAGCTTACAGGTTGGTGTCATTAAAGGATGCCATTAACCAGACCATGGAATTGCTTGATGTGGTTTTGAAGACCAGGACACCAATACCTCCCAGGCTTATCTTTCCCCATAAAGGTAAGGACATTATGCCTCCTCACAAGGAATGGGTAGAGCAAGGCCAGTTGGATGATGAGACTAGGAGAGACCTCCAGAGGAGGAAACCATGCTTTAGTTGTCATAAGCCATGGGCACACAAGCACCAGTGCACCAAGGGCAAGGCCCATCACATAGTGGTTATTTCTAACAATGAGTCAGAGATGGATGGAGGTGATTTCAGTCCACAAATTATGGGAGGGGGACCACCCCCACCACCAAGAGGAGGAGCACCACCATTACCTACAGGAGGAGTTATTGCTTTTCTTTGTGGATTTTTGAAGTATTGAAATTGAGGATGGGGGGCACAATGCAGGGACAATGAGTGTCAATGTTGGTGAGAAATGGGGCCACCCACAATTTTATTGATGCAAAGTTGGTGGAGCATAGAGGCATACATACAAAGGCTTTCAAGGGATTCTCAGTGCCAGTTCTAGGGGATAAGACCATTCAGTGCAGGAGACATGTACCCAGTATGACCCTGACAATGGGGAACTACTCTATCACTGGTCATTTCTTCATTGTTGATGTTCTAAACACCAATGTGTTTATGGGTGTCTAATGGCTATATTCTCTGGGGTGTGTCACTATAGATAGGAAGAAACTAGTGATGGTGTTTGTGGGACCAGATGGGAACTTGGTAGTATTCAGGGGCATGCATTCATATCCACCAATAAATGTCATTTCATAGGATGGAAGTTGATTTACATGGAGACATAGCATGGGTAGTTTCTCTACACATCTCAGAGTCGGGGAAACAAGGACAATCACCACACCCAGATATTTTGGCATTACTGGCGAAGCATCAAGTAGTATTCAGAGACATTCCACTAGGTCGTCGACCAGATAGGGGCTTTGATCACACCATATAGTTGGAGGAGGGAGTGCATGCATCTATTACTACTCCCTATAGGCATCCCAAGGCACATCAGGATGACTTTAAGAGGGTTATTCAGGAGTTGTTGATGTTGGGGCACATTAGGCACAACTCTAGTCCCTTTGCTTCTCCAATGGTGTTGGTGAAGAAGAAGGACGGGACCCTTCACGTGTGCATTGACTACAGGGCCCTAAACAAGAAGAAATTGTAGAACAGGTACCCGATACCATGCATTGATGAGCTAATGTATGAGCTTAAAGGATCCAAATACTGATTTAAGATAGACATGCGTTCGAGATACCACCAAATTTCAGTGAGAGAGCGGGATATTCCAAATACTACATTGCAATGTCACTATGGTGATTCCCTTTGGGCTAACCAATGCACCAATGACCCTTTAGTCTTACATGAACCATGTGTTTCGCAAGCAACTGCGCAAATTTGTGTTGGTGTTCTTTGATGACATTCTAACATACAATAGGACTTGGGAGGAGCACCTGTAATACTTGGAGGAGGTATTGTGCATTTTGGAGGATCGACATTTTTATGCCAAGTTGTCCAAGTGCGATTTTGGATTGAAAAATATGTTGTATCTGGGACACGTGATTAGAGAGGATGGAGTTAGAGTTCATTGGGAGAAATTAGGTCCATTTTGGAATGGATTACACCCAAGAATGTGACAGAGTTGTGGGGATTCCTAGGTATATGTACATACTACAAGCGGTTTGTGAGGGGTTTTTTTAGCTAGCAACACCCCTCACATATTGGACAAATAAGGGGGAGTTTGAGTGGATAGACGTGGCACAAAAGGATTTTGAGTACCTAAAGAGAGCGATGAGTAGTTGTCCCATTTTTTCCTTACCCGATTTTTTGCAGCCTTTTGTTTTTTAGTTTGATGCATCTAGCGAGGGCACTGGGATGAATTTGATGTAGGGAGGCCATCTGATTACTTTCGAGAGCCGGAAGATGTAGAGCTAGAGGTTTTATTCCATATATTATAAGGAGATGTTGGCCATTATGCTTGCTTCAATAAGATTATGGGAGTATTTGGTAGGCAACCGATTTAAGGTGAAGATTGATCATAACAACCTTTGATTCTTTTTGGAGAAGAGGGAGCTTTAGGAGAGGCATCATAAGTGGGTTAGTAAGATCTAGTCTTATGAGTTTGAGATAGAGTATGTCAAGGGAAAGCAGAACATAGTGGCAGGTGCATTCTTAGGGAGGCCCACGACACTTTCGCTTATGGAGATCTCTCAGGATCGGAAGGCTTAGTTACTGGTTGAGTACTCCTAAGAATCAACAGGCTTGCGAGATCTTGGATGGTACTTTTGTGGATGACAAATATTGGGTGATAAACGAGGTCATATACTTCAAGGACAAGATATATTTGGTGTGAGGTTCACCATCGAGGGAGAAAATCTTGCATACAACTCATGACTCACCCATGCTAGGCCATTAAGGGTTTTACAAGACGTACCAAACTACCAGGGAATGCTTTACTTGGAGAGGCCTCAAAGAGGATGTAGGCATGTTCGAGAGTGTGATTTTTGTCAGAGGAACAAGGGGGAGAAGACACAACCAACTGGCTTACTTCAGTCCCTACCAATTCCAAAGAGGAAGTGGGAGAGTGTCTCCATGGACTTCATCACCAGTCTTCAAGCCACACAAGGATGTGATTGTATTTATGTGATGGTGGACAGATTAACCAATTATGCCAACTTCTTTGTTATTCAGTCCAGATCCCCAACTTCACAGATAGCTAATATTTTCTTCAAGGTGGTATTCATGTTGCATGGTATTCCCAAGCCCATCATTAATGATCAAGGCAACAGGTTTATGGGGGCGTTTTGGTATGATTTGTTTAGATTGGTTGGCAATGAGCTCATTCCTAGTATTAGCTATCACCCCAAACAGATGGACATATAGAGATTGTGAATAAATGGTTAGAGGGGCACTTGTGGAACTATGTGATAGAGCAGCAGTGCACATGAGTGAAGTGGTTACACCTCGATGAGTATTGCTACAACACCACTCACAATATGCCCATTGATATGTCACCTTTCCATGCCCTTTATGGTTATGATGCATTGTTTTTTTCTGACATGATTTTTGTAGACAACCAATCCCATGGGCAAAGGATTAGATATAGGAGAGCTAGGAAATCCTTAGGGTTCTCAAAGATAACTTGCAGAAAATTTAGAACCAACATAATATGTATGTAGATAGGCACAAGGTGGAGAGACATTTTGAGGTTGGGGAATTAATTTTCCTATGTCTCCAACCATATAGGCAGTCTACGCTAAAGTGGAATGGAGTCGAGAAGCTCAAACCACGCTTTTATGGGTTGTATAGAGTGACACGTCGGGTTGGAGAGGTGGCCTATGAGCTATATCTTCAACTATAAAGTGCACAATGTGTTCCATGTGTCTTGCCTAAAAAAAGGCCTTGGGACAACATGTTACAACCATACCAAGGTTGACACCATTGGATGATGAGGAACACTTGATCTTGGTACTAGAAGTTATTTTGTAGGAGTGAAAGAGGAACATCACGAACAAAACCATCAGAGAGTATATTTTCAAAGGGAAGGATCTACTAGAGGAGGATGCCACATGGGAGGGACAACATGTCTTACAACATCTAACATTACAATTGGTTGAGGACAAGCAACCTTTGGGCGGGGAGGACTGTCATGTCCCCAATAAATAATTTTGCAATTTTGGCGTTATAAAGTATTTTATCTTTTAAAACTTAGGAAAAGTGAGTCAAGGAACCACTTAATTTATTTTTAGAGAAAAAGGAGAAATAAACATTAGAGAAAATAAAATTATTTTGTAAGTGTTATGTGGGGGCCACTCAAAAAGAGAATTCAACCCCCCCTTGTGAAATTCACACTAGGAGAAAGAAGGGAAAAGAACGGAGTTTGAACTTGTGGAGAGAGGAACCCATCAAGGGAAAAACATTCAACATCTATAAATAGCACATGGGGGCTCCATTGTTTGCATGTTTTGCTCATCTATTTTATGGATATTAAACTCTTTCTTGGATGTTGTTTAGTACAAGAGGAGCATATATGTTTAGCCCAAGAGTTTCAAGTGAATCTCAACCTCGTTTTGGAGTACTTGGAGTTTCTCTCTAGTGATGGTTTGGGGAGTCTATTGAAGGACTTCCAGTGGGGTTTATTACAATGATTCCACTTAGAAATTTGCACTTCCAAGGTGCATAAGAAGAAATACGAAATGCATTTGGATCAACTTCTTTCCATTGCAGATTTTGGGTTTTGGTATATTTCTCTTGGTAGGAGGAGGAGTTTGGCATCATGTTTCAGAGTTGATCCAATGTCTTATTTTTGGGCCATATTTCTCTTTCTAGGTCCTATGCCGGAGTTGATAGACAAATATTTTCACAGGGGTTTAGAGCTTGTGAGTACTTGGGGTTTTCAACTAGGAAATTTTCCCATTTCCGGAGGGTATTTGCACACAATTTCTCATCTATTTGCAAGAGAATTTTTGCCATTTCTTAGTAGTGCTCATCTTGTTGGGCAAAAAATGGGTGGCTAAGGAATTCACTCTTTTTAGGGCATTATGGGTGAGTTGGAATTAACTCAATACATTTTTGAGTTTTGTTGTAATGGGTGTGAGGAACCTAAGGCTAAATTTTCAAAAAAAATTGGAGCACATTTTAGGGCCAAAATCACAGTTCACCTCCAGCAATAACATCAAAGCTTTCTAGGCAGTGAAAATTGTTAGAATTAGTTATTCTAGTTGATTCGTAAGCTGCCGTGGATATTCCACTGTACAGTTCGTCACAATAGATCTAATAATATTATATTAAAAATTTGAGATTCTACAATATTATAGTTTTATTTAATTTCTAGATCTATAAAATTAACTGTAATTAGTGCATGCATGTAAAATTAAATCAAGTAGAAAAGTAGAAAACGAAAAAATAAGCCCACACAAACATAATAAACAAGATATTCTCTCTGGGAAACCTTTTCAGGAGAAAACCCAGTTGGAAGGTGAGTTGCTTCGCTCTCTTTCTCTGTTTGGAAATATGCTTGCAGATACAAAGAAGTAATGTCTGTGGCCCGTGGGCTGCTACAGTGCACAAATCCTCTCCGTGTTCTCTACCTCCTATCTCTCCTAGCTATATTTCATCAACTATGGAACAAAATGCTCTCGAAAGAATGGAATGCCTCTTCCTCCTAGTGGCCGGGTTATAAAACAGCCCGATAACATACTAGTGGTTAAGTTCGACTACATCAACTCTTAAATATAGTTACAAAATAGACTCTTCTAGTGTATTTTACATAATAAACACGTGGCTAGCCCCTTTTCCGTGAATAATGGGGGCTAGCATGACATCCTCCCGAACTATAGGTATGAAAACAAGAAGGCCAAATTTTGAGTGGCGTAACTTTTGCATACAGACTCCGGTTGACGTGATTTTTGCATTGTTGGGAAGCTTTATTTGTGTAGAATAGCATGAAAAGGTGTTACATTTTAGAGGAAAATTTTTACCCCAAAAAAACATCATTTTATGCCTCAAAATGCTCGCAAAAGGTTTCAGACCCTGTTTCGCCAAACTAGGTCTTGCCAGTAAAAACGATCCCATGAGATGATTCCTCCACTTTTTCCACTCCAAATGCATCAAGATGCATGAAAAAACAAATGTAATGATCCAATTCAGATCACTAATTAACGATCGCACATTATTTTCACATGGGCGTTGCATGCTTGCAATAAGAAGCCCATGTTCCATCTTTCCTCCATTGATGTACTCATATTTCTGGATTTAATACAATGGATCAAACTTTTGGCTCCATTATTTGTGTATATTGATTTGTGGATGTGTTATAAATTTCTCTTATGTTGTAGCTAATGCATGAATTTGATATTTATTATTAATTCCTAATTAGGAACATTACAGAAAAAGTCACATAGCTAAATATTTTCATGAAGGTAATTGGGTTCTTGATTGGTTGAGAGGAATGATTGGGATCCTCATCTCCTAGGATTCCTCATATGAAATATAGAGATATTTTCCACATGAAAAGTAATCGTTCACATTAGAAAATATACCATGTTCTAGAATTAATTTTTATAATTTGCAAATCATGAAAGTATTGATACTTTCGAAAGAGAATATAATGATTTATATTCAAGTAAAGGTTTGCCACTTGACTTTACTCAACATGAGGATCAAATATCTAGGAAAATATTTATGATGCAAAGTGAAAAATATATATGCTAAACATCAAAATATATTTGGTATGGTAACTTTGTAAAGACCCAATCTAAATTATTTTAAATTTGATGAATCAAATGGGAGTATAACCTTGAAAAGAACATTGAAATATTTATAAAAACAAAATTCAAACAAATACAAAAAATAGAAAGCTAAATATAAATCATTAATGAATTCAATGAAAAAAGGCATGAAATTATAATATTGACATAAAAGGAGTTGAGACTTGGTGGGGGAGATTATAACATTGTCAAATTCAAAATGTATACCACAAAGACTAATGATTTTCATGTAGTGTTTGGAACCTTATCCTTCATGTTGTCACATGGTGTAACAAACACAAACATTTTGTCTCATCACATAGCATCGATGTTCATGTCCATGTTGCTCCTTAATGCCTTTCAATGTCAATAGTTGATAAACAACTATGAAGACAACAAATATTCAAGGCAACCAAGTGGAGTAGCACACTAAGTGGCTTAACTATGAAGGGAAATTTCATGTATGCTTGAGATAAAGGAGACTTGGGATGGGTGGCCTTCTATTAATACCTTATTACTAGGTCTAGGTCCTAGAGGTGATGGTTGATGCTATGTGATTCATTAGTTAGTTTTGATCCCACTTATTTATCCCCGTGGTCATCACTTGTTACAATGAGTGCTAAGTGGACTATTTGATATCAAGAGAAATTGAGCATTTTAATTAATGCTCATGGGACATTTCAAAGTTGATCCAACATCTTATTTTTGGGCCATATTTCTCTTTCCAGGTCTTGTGCAGGTGTTGATAGCCAAAGATTTCACAGGGGTTTAGAGCTGGTGATTACTTTGGGTTTTCAACTAGGAAATTTTCCCATTTCTGAAGGGTATTTGTACACAATTTCTCATCTATTTGCAAGAGATTTTTTTTGCATTTCTTAGCAATGCTCATTTTGTTGGGCACAAAACTGGGTGGTCAAGGAATTCACACTTTTTAGGGCATTTTGGATTAGTTGGGATTAGCTCGATAGATTTCTGAGTTTTTTTGGATTGGGTGAGGAACCTAAGGCTAATTTAAAAAAAAATTGGAGCACATTTGACGGCCAAAATCACAATTCACCTCCAACAACAACATCAATGTTATCTAGGCAGTGAAAATTGCTATATTGAGTTATTCTAATTAGAGATTGCGCATTATTTTCAACTGGGTGTTGCATGCTTGCAATAGCAAGCCCAAGTTCCATGTTTCCTCCATTGATGTACTCATATTTTTGGATTTAATACAATTAATCATACTTTCGGCTCCATTATATGTGTATATTGATTTGTGGATATGTTATAATTTTTTCTTCTGTTGTAGCTAATACTTGTGAAGGTTTTGCAAATGGAGTAGCACACTAAGTGGCTTAACTATGAAGGGAAATTTCATGGATGATTGAGATAAAGGAGACTTGGGATGGGTGACTTTCCATTAAGACCTTATTACTAGGCATAGATCCTAGAGGTGATGGTTGATGCTATGTGATTCAATAGTTAGTTTTTATCCGACTTATTTACCCCCATGGTCATCACTTGTTACAATGAGTGTTAAGTGGACTATTTGATATCAAGAGAAATTGATCATTCTAAATAATGCTCATGGGATATGGAACATGCTTAATGACTTACTTTATGCATGTAATCCAAAAAATGGTCTATAATATATTGGAATACAAATAACCCCCCCAAATGATGCTTAAAATAAGAAAAACATCATCATTGGAATGTTAACCCACACATCTTCTCTAGCTAGAATCAAGTAGATTTTTACATCCCTCGAAAGCATCACAAAAGGCTTCAACAGGAATGGATCAAAAGCACAAATAGTTGTAACTATTAGTGTCAGTCTTTCCAGCCTTCCTCCAGTGATCAAATATGTTCTTACAAAGTGGTTTCAGAGTGTTAAGGTCAAATTTTGTCATTTCAAAAATTTTTCAAGCAAAATTTGGTCACTAGGCATTAGGTCTAGGGTTTGCTTTAACTCCTTCTAAAGTTGCCCAAATTCCAATCTATGTCACTATTCAGCTGAGTCTATCATCATTCATAGGGTTTTCATTATCATGTCAGTGTCTAATGAGCATTTTACATCTTGTTCATGCTTCAGTTGTGCCTTGGCAAGTTCATTTCCCTCTCCTAGGGTTTTTGAAGGCAATTTCTCTTGGGCGGCCAAATCATATCATCAGCAAAACTTGTATCCAGATGTTCATACACCTTTCCCTATCCTTAAAGTACCTTATAAAACACTTCCCATCCCTTAGATCCGCCAAATTCCTCATTTTTCCACAAACCCTAGTTTCTAGCTACAACCTGGCAATTTTCTAGGCCTGAGTTTTGCCCTTTTCGACCCCTTCCCCTCACTCAATCTCTGAGATTCCACTTTCCCCTGCTTCCTAACATCCCTCCCCACTCCCAAAAATTT
>APFE031708971.1:18837-42798 GCA_000404065.3 Pinus taeda
TCTGGGACTAGTGGTACACACTCTGAGACTGACTTTGAGTCAGTGGAGGATGATACTGGTCTAGGACCAGTGGAGTTGTACTCACTATGACATTGACTTCGGGTTGGTTGAGACTGGTCTGGGACCAGTGGTACATACTCTGAGACTGACTTTGAATCAGTATGATACATCCTCGATCATTTCTTCTTCTTCATAATTCGAACAAAAGCAAAGCAGAACAGAACAATGCAAGAGCAGAGCAGAACAAAGCAAAGTAGTATCGATTAGTACAGGGTAGAACAAGACAATGCAGAACAGGCAGAATAGAGCAGAGCAGGGCAAGGGTTAGGCTGTATAGGGTAGTGCATTTGATGGATGATTAGTAACGACCGATAGACAGATTGCAGATGAAGTTCTACTTGGTTGAGAGGGAGTGTTAAAATTGGCAACTAGGGAAAAACTTCATGCGGGTCATCTTATTCATGGCTGATAATATTTTTATTAGATTCCTCTCATTGAGAGGTGTAGGATTGATATAAAGATCATCCAATTCCGATAAGTATTCATGGAGATATGAATTTATTTTGATTATGTAATTATTATCAAGCCAACCTACAACTCATGTAGGCCCAGAAGCCCAACAGTCGCATCTATTCAAACACCAACGTTGTGTATAAATATAAGAGGAATTTTCCTCATTTGCACTCACTCTTATCATCACATCTCTCTCTCTACTGCGCATAAATGAGTCTCTGAAAGCCGCAACTTTTGGTGGTGGAATGAAGTCAATCCGATGAACGGTTTGCAAGATATCGACTGCCCTAGTTTGAAGCCGGAAACTGCTGAAACTGAAGCTGCAACTGTAGAAGTAAAGATCGACCTGTGTGGTCTAGAAGATCTCCTCATCTGAACTACATTGTAGGTTCATCTGAACCTCCTTTGAAATCTACAACTTTTGTTGGTGGAATGAAGTCAATCGGACGAACGATTTGCAAGATATCGACTGCCCTATTTTGAAGCCGGAAACTACTGAAACTGAAGTTGCAACTACAGAATTAAAGATTGACCTACGTGGCCTAGAAGATCTCCTCATCTGAACTATGCTATAGGTTCATCTGAACCTCCTCTGGAAGCTGCAACTTTTGGTGGTGGAATGAAGTCAATCCAACGGTCGGTTTGTGAGAGATCGTTTCGAGAATTTTCGGCGAAATCACATAAATAATCATTTGTCAACGCGTTTCGAACCAACCATTGTGGTTCATCGTCAGGACAAGTTGAAGAACCGATCCAGCTTAGCTAGTTAAATAGTTAGGGCAGTGACTCCAACGGCTAGATTGATAACGGCTAACTTTGACCTTATGACCCCAGTCAAATAATTAATATTCTTTAATTATTATTATTCCAAGAAATTAGTTAAATTGGGTAAAAGTATATAAGAAAAGAACTCCTACAGGTTAGTAAATCATTTATCTATATAACTAAATATAATTGTTTGTTAATAAATGTATATATATATACACATATAACGATCCCTATTGGGTTAAAAATAATATTATTGGTTTATTTTATAATTATTTTTATTCATCATTTTAATGGTTCGATTGAAATTACATTAATCAATCATGAAAACAAAAATAATATAATAATTTATTTTTAATTATTAATATTCCAATTATAATATTTAAGCATAAATATACCCATGTGATCAGGTAAATATATTAATACATATAATCTATTAGTCGGATATAATATTAGGTAATAAAGAATAGAAGGGATTAAAATAAACTAATTCTATAAACTATTACAAGTTGAATAAAATATCCTCAACCGTTATTTATAAAGCTAAATACATATTAGAAATTAAAATAAATTTGTTATAAAGGATGGTAATTTATAATTGTTTATTAATCACTATATATATATTATAGTTATAATCTTAGGTACATTAGGATGAATTAAAATCATCTTAGATAATAGCCGTAAAAGGATAATTTTAGACTATATTCTAAGATCACGTATATAATAGTATGTTATCAAAATAATAATATTGTTTCTTTATTGAATATTATTTAATATTATTTCAATTCTAAGTTTAGTAGTAGTAATATTATATACATATATAATTGGAATCATGAAAAACAAATATAATCATTAAAAAACTTTATTTTTTTTTCCTTTGGTGAATATTATTATTCTAATTATAATATTTAAGTTTAAATGTAACCCAATAATAACAATTACAAATATAATTGAAATAAGGTTAATACATTTATTGGCTCGAAATTAATTATTAAATATCTTATTAATAAGTCATAAAATGAATAATAATAGGTATAAACAATTCTAATATACTATAGGGATGCTAGGATTAAAGGGGAATATATATATTAAGTTGTGAGATATCTTCTGCCCTAGTTTGATAATGAAGCCGCTAATGCTGATGCTGCTGATCTAGGGTTTGCTACTGCTGATATGAATCAGATTTATTGTACTATTTCTCTTTGCTGAATTATTGAAGATAAAAGAAGATTTGATCAAAGGGTTTCCCCATACATTCCGGGGTTTGTCCTTGGCTAGCCGCCACATCTTGTGTCTCTTGTCTTGGCTTGTTTTTTGTCGATCGTTTAATGTTCTATCTGCACTTTATTTTATGTACATGTGATTGCTAATCTGTGGAATACAATAAGAAAAAGAAGTAAACTGTTATAAGCATAGAACATACCATAACTTAACATTAACTCAATCTCATCTACAAATGTTGACCCAAAAGAAAACTTAAGTTTACATTGTCTAGTCATTTGTAGTTGTGCTTTATCACTTAACCAACCTAATGGGTATGGTTTCTTGTGAGGTGTAGTCAGTAATCCCAACTTCTTTACAATTGCTTCAGAAATTAAATTTACTTGTGAGCCACTATCAAACAAAGTATCAATCTTTTGATGTTTGTAAATAACTCGAGTATGGAAAAGCTCATGTCTTTTTCTCTCATTTTCTTCATCATTAATAGATTATGTAGAATTACTAGTAGATGCTTTAGAATTTTTACCTTTTATACTTGTAGCTACAATAGTTGTTTCATCTCCTGAGTCCGACCCCAAATCTTTCTGAATAGCTACAACAGTCTTCTTCTTCTTGCCCTCGAACTTCTTAGGTCTTAGTTCCGGGTACAAAATCTAGCAGTGTTCATCATCATGCCCATCCTTTTTACAATGAGTGCATGAGAACTTTGTCTTTTGTGCAGTATTGGCCTTCCTCTCTTTCCATTTCTATTTTCTTTTCTCCTTATTCTTGCTTGCAGTGGGTTTGGATGATCCTCCAACTTCTGGGTTTCCATTCTTTCCTCTAGCTTCTAGATGCGTAGCTTGAACATATACCTCATCTATACTAGTGGGATTAAACATGAGGATAGTGTGCCTCATGTAGCTGTGTAGACCACCTATGTACTTCAACAGAGTCTCAAGTGAGTCTAATGAAATTCCTAGAATCAAAGCTCTTTTCCTAAATTCTTGGCTGTATCCTTGTACACCTTGCCCTTTCAATTGGCGAAGAGTTTGCTAGCCATCATGGCTTGCTGCATGTAAGCTAGTGGATAGAACTTCTTTTTGATTGTAGAAACAAATTCACTCCAGACAGAAAGAATCTTACCATGTTTCTTCATGTCAGCTTGTGTCCTGCCTTCCCACCATACCAAGGCAGTGCCTCCGAGGCATAGGCTAGCAAGTTGAATCTTACTCTTGTCTAAGTCGATACTCTGCACTCTGTAATAAACATCAATTTGTCTGATCCAATTATCCAACTTCTCTGCATTCAACTCTCCATCATACATTGGTAAATCAAATTTAACATCTAATTTAATCAGAGATGTCTTATTTTTATGTTTAGGGCTATTAGGAGGTGTGAGAAAGTTTTCTTCTTTCCCTTTTCCTTTTGAGTTGTCATGGAGGAGAGCTTGTTATTCTCCTTTTTCTTTGGAGTGCGATGAATCTTCATATTTACCTTTCTTAAACTCCCTGTACATTTCCTTTACCATGGACCTCATGGCCAGGAAACTATCTATGAATTGGGGGTCTGGTCCCAAGGGACTTTCTTCTGACATTTTCTTCTTAGGACAGATTCTTCCAATTTCTGGGTTAGTTTCGACCAACTCTCCTTCTCCTAATTTAAGCTTTGATCTAGTTAGCATTCAACAACAAAATCTAGTGCAAGCTTGTCTAACTTTAACAACCTAGGAGCTCTAATACCACTTGATATGAAATCACTCGTAAATGATCTCAGTTAATTAATGAAGGTATTACAGTGTTATGTGCTAAGGGGTGTCTATGTTATTTTATGCAATGGATCGACAAGATTGCGAAATACACAGACATTGAAACAGTAAGAGAACACAACAAGCAAACACATAAACACAACAAATTTAATAAGGAGTTCACCCAATCCTCCTGGGCTACGTCTCCTGATCCAGCCTTCAGTGGTGGCCTTTCTATTGTGTCTTAAAAAGCAAAGTTTTACAACAGTGAGCTCAAATTGAGTCTCACTTAACAGATAATGATCAATAGGGCTATACTTAGATCCCCCAAGTCTCTAAAGCACACAAACTCCCCTTACTGAAACTCAACCTCAACTGGTCTCAGTGGTATGAGTCCAATTTGGTACTCATTACCTGACAGGTATACACAAAGGAGTTGCTCGAACCTCTCAAGCCTTCTCTGAAGTTCACAGACTCTCAGAATCTCTCTCTGTCTCTGTCTACTCGATGCTGCCTTTGCTCTGCAGGTCAGCTCAACTTCTCTGTTCTCTGCAAAAATTGCTTCTCTCTCTCTTTTCTCTCTTTTTCTACTTCTTCTCCCCTTTACTTTCTCTGTCTATTCGTGGCTTAAAGCCAATCTGCTCCCTGACTGTTTGTTTATGCTTCCTGGCTCTCTGGATCTCCTACCTTTGTCCGCTGGAATTCCCCTGCTCTGCGTCATCACCACTGTAACGCTTCACAGAGAGGTGGCCACCTATTTCCTCGCAAACTAAGTGTCAGTTCTCTTTGAATGGTTATTATTTCCATTGCTCCAAGATCACCTGTGAAACTATTCCCTCTGCTAACTCATCGGTCATGCCGGATCTCAAATCTTATCCGCCTCAGCCTATTTCCCCGTCGAATCCAGTCATCCATCGAATTGCTTCCCCGCCATTGATCTGGGGCCTCCAGATCCTATGGTCTCTGTCCATATCATGCGGGTAAGTAGCATGCCCTTTACCCGCACGATGAGAGCGGTTTTCTCTCTCATCCGCTAGACGCATGTCACCCGTTGTATAGAATAGCGCAGGACTCGGCTGAACCCGCTTACCACTTAAGGGCCTTTTGATATCTTGCTGGTTTTAATGTGGGGCCCACCTTCTGACAGAATTAGTGATTTCCGTGCGGTTCTATGCTTTTCCCCGTGACCAAGCACTTGAGGCTTTCCTTCAATGAGGGGGACGCCTTGCGATACACGATTAGCGCTTTAGCACTAATCGCGTATCAAAAACTTCCTCTGTTTCTGGATCTGACTTCCTGTTTTGCCAGTTTGTGCCAGCACACGGTTACCATGGGCCAACGGTCTGCGCTCTTTGACCGAGGGTCCTCGTTGCTCCACGCTGACCACATATTACGATTGTCCAGAGGTTATTTCTGATAAGCTCGACATCCATAGTACTTTGAAACTTTGGTATGAGTTTTATAGAGTTCAAGAAACTATAAGAGTGTTTAAGGATCCAATTTAGATCATAGCACAATGGCTCAACTAAGGCCAGTGTTCTACAAAGGTCAAAACCAGACCCTAGAGGGAGGAAGGCCTAAACAAGATCAAACGAGAGTGATATAAAGCAATAAAAAACACACTCAAATGGGCTATTCTAGATGACAGTTGCACAACCAATCACATCACCGCCAATTGTGACTAAAACAAACAAGAGAAGAAAGAGATCACTTAGAAACGAGTGACAAAAGCCAAACAAAGGAAACATTTAAATAAAAATTAGATCTTAGCTGGTACTTGGTTAACTAAACAGTCCGGAAAAATTGGATCTAAAGATGAGGATAATAGCCCCAACCAAAGCACACCAAACCTTCAAGGAAAACCTTACAGTAACACGAAACGAAGGATAAAAAAACGACAACAAGAGTATGCTTAGATCTTATATGTTTCACAGTTGAAAGAAAGAATAAGAAACATATTCAACAAATAGCACAAGTTTTGAAGAAAAACACATATTCAACAAATAACACAAGTTTTGAAGAAAAACACCTGAAAAATCAAGCAAATAAGCTAAAAGAAAACCCGAAAATTGGGAAAAAGCAGATAGAAAATAGGTTTATTTTTTAATCAACCATATCTTCCTCATACAAACTCTGTTTCAGGTGGTTTTTTTTGTATTGTTTTGAGGTAACTTTTAAAGAGGATTACATAGATGTAATTATTTTCACTTAGTTCTGTACATAAAATAACAAAAACAAATAGAAAAAATAGCCACGTGTGAGGGAAAAAGAAAAACAAACTGACCGATGTTCAATTAAACATAACTCTCTCATACAGAGTCTGTTTTCAGTGATTTTTGTTTGTTTGTTTTGGGGTAGAAATTTGGGAGTAATCCAGATATGGTTATTTTTAACAAATTATGTACAAAAAGAAAGCATAAATTGATAAAATAGCCACGACCCGTAATTATCTCATAAAAAAAAACCTGTAGATCTAAGATCTTCTTAGATCTAAAGGAAGTAAAACCAATGGAGATGAAAAATAATCCAAAAGGCCACAAATAAATCAATGAGAGACCAAAAAATAAATAGATCTAATGCAAAAGAGAAGAGATCTAAATACAAAGAGGGAAAAAGAAAAATGCTCTCATTGAAAGCACCAATTATGTTGCATTTAATTATGCAATGAGTTATTTCTCCATGATCTCATGCCTGATTGAGATCACCAGAACTCAAAAGGAAAGACCAATAGAGATATGATAGTGTCCCAACCAAAACGATCAAACATGCATAAGGCAGCCAGTTCTATATACTACAAGGAAATATGCGTGCACCTGGCCTCCTCGTAGGTTGGGGAAGGATTTTGGGTCTGATGCAGATTCCCGTGCTCCACTCGAGCGATCTACCTCACCCACACCTGATTTTGATCCCTACAAAAAACCACAAGCAAATGAAGATAACAGGTGACCTTCCTCGAAAGATCGTTAGATTAAAATATCACATAAAAAACTATAAAGCATGATGAATACAAATAGATGCAGGGAAGAAACATATGTTTCTCTTAATCATATAAGTGAAAGTACATCAATATACCTTCAACAAATAAGATCCTCTCCTCCATCTTGTAGTATGGTCTCCTCTCCTAATACAACATATCTCTCGCACTATAGTTTAGATACTTGGTCTTCCCTTTCCTCTTGGTGAGATTATATAGGCTCATTCTATCCTCTAGGAGAATGTATCTAGACACCTAGGGGCTTGAGAAGTTAGGAAAATTTTACAATAATGGACCCCTAACCAACTCATACACAAGTCGGTCAAGTTGATCTTCTTGGGAATGAGAGACTCTAGAAACCTTTTTCACAATTATGATATTTTTCTCAATTATCTCAATTATGAAATAATTATAATCTCATAATTTTAATATTTTGGAAAATTAATTATGAGAAATAACTCAATCATGTAATTTCACCCTTTTATCATGGGATAAATCTTACACAAGTAAAAGAAAAGGTGAAAGGGTATGCAATTTAACCAAACAATTGAGGTAAGTTGATATTGGGTTTCTCTCACTATAATGGAGTGGCAAATAGGGTTATAACAATGGGGCATAGCAAAATTATACCCCATCATGCTGTAAAACATACCAACTATATGCCCAAAATAGTTCACATAAAATGTTATGCTTTAATGCTCGTATTAAAGGTAGCATTAGTAAACCTCTTCTCTCCAAATTTAATCTATATTATGATCTATGTCCTAAGTTTATGTAAAAAAATGAAGGATTACTCGCAATGAGACTCCAAAGTGTATGATCGAAGTTGTGAATATTTGATAGCAGAAAATATTTAGTATCCACATGAATAAAAATACTTTGTATTAAGCTTATAGTTTTAGTCAAAATTAATACCAGTGGAAATGATATTGATCATTATATACAATGCCTGGGGCAGGTATAATAAATTACGTTATCAACAATATTCCCATCCAAGAAAGTGCTTTCCATGGGACCATGCACATTTCCATGTGAAGTTTGAAGCTTGAAATGTAATGCAAAGTGCCAATATTAAAAAACGCATGTGAAGTTTGAAGCTTAGTGCCAAGCTTAAAAAACAGAATATCAAACAATGTTGCCAAATAAGGAAATAAGGAAATTATGTCGAGATCATATAAATTTATCACATAAACATTTCGAGGGGTGACTAACTTCAAAGAGGGTATGCAATCTACTAAGGATTGACTTTGAAATCAAAGTCAACGATTCAATTAGTAATAAAATTCAATGATTCAGTGATTAAAGTTGGCATGTTATAGTCAATGATGGTGTATCTTTGAATGTAACTCAACCAAACCTAAGGTTAAATGATTCAATAATGTCAATTTTTTTAGTTTTGGTATCTTGCTATAAGTGATAATATCAAGTGTTATCTTTATAGATTCATGTATATACGTTATAATTTTACAATATGTAATTTTTATAGGATTATTATGATTATTAGTTAATTTTTCAACTCACATGCTTATAATATGATGATTTTATTATTTAATTTTTTGTTAAATTTTTAATTTAGGCTTAATTATGTGGGTTGTTGAAGGGGTAAGAATTATAAGAGTATCTCAAATATTTGGAATTGATTTAAATATACTAATATATTTGATAAATTTGAAAGCAAAATGGAAACAACAACCACATGAAAAAGTAGAGGATGAACTTCTCACCAAAATTATAATGCAAAACTATTATACATCTAATGTTCCTCCCTTTAGTGAAGTAAAGTTGTAAAGTGATTAGCTTACAACTACTTGTATTTCAATATATGTTTCTACAAAGGCCCTTGTGTTACCAATAATGATGTATGACACTGACAAATGGATAATATGTCAAACATCATAGAGGAACCACTTGGTATAAAAGAAGAAGGGATTTTCTCTCTTTCAAAGTCACAATCATGGTTGGTTCTTGGAGAAGAGTTGCATAACAATGTAATATTGCAATCAAAGGACCTTTGATATGGGTTACTATGGAAATTCTTGAAATGACACTTGGATTATTATTTCAATTTCTTTTTGTATATTATCGATGTCACCTATACTTGTGGTTATAGCTTCATTTTAGATTTTGTAGTAAAATCCTTCAATGACTCTTTATTTCCTTCTTGCAAACCTTTGATTTCCACCCCATAGGGGCACCTAAATATGGACACCATTTTGTCTCGTGATGTGAGTAAGTGCCTAGTTTCTAGTAAATGCATGTTGATAATACTTTCCCAAGGAGCCTATAGATGATCCCCACATATCAATTTCTCGTGGTGTGATAGGATATATAATTTACAACACTTCTTCGTTATGTCGAAGCTCACTTTCAAAAGGATTAATGCTATTTTATCACAATGGTGATTCTATCAATGTTTCATATGGTATGGTATGTTGGCACATCAATTGTTTTTTTAAGTGAATAATCATCCTCAAATGTATAGATTTCACACATTAATTAGCTTAATTGTTATATTAACTAACAATATTCCTTTGATTTAGTTCATCCATCATAACCTTTTTAATTTACTTTCATTGTGTAGAAATTTTGTCGCCTGTAGCCCTCCCCAGTTTTAATTTGTTTTTCTCATCATGTTTAATGCCCACATCCCATGGGTAATTGCACACTTAACCACGAATATAAAATTTCAACTGAAACACTAAAGAATACCACTACTTTTTTTACTTTCACTTTCATCTGAAAAGAAATTCGCAAGCATGCACATAAATTTTTGACACTTACTTTTAGTCAACACGACCCTATAAAAACCCCAAAGGGAAAGTAGTTAGAAGAGGAGTTTTATTTGCTTTTAGCTCAGAGAAATTTACATAACATTAAATACACATGGGTACTTGTCTCCCTTGTTGAAATTTTGTGCAACTCATAGAAATTTATGCCACTATCTAGAAATTAATGCACAACCCAACAATCTTTGCCCTTGGAATGTGTGCTATTATCCATACTTTTAGACCAAAAAATTTGTGCCACAGGATGACATCACAATGCTCAAATTTTGTACTTCTGACAACTTTTTTTCTCCCTCGAAATCTGCGCTCTATGCACAAAATTTTCTCCTCAAAATTTGGGCCATAGAGTTGCACTGTCAAGCCGATTTTATACCTCAAAAATCACGCCTATGACAACACTTCAACTCCTTAAAATGTGTGCCTTTGACCAAAAAATATACTCGAGATTCATGTTGAGTCTCCTTGAAATTCGACATTTATTTGCCTTAATTTCTACCTTGAAGCTACTCTTCAGCCCCTCGAAACTTGCATTGTTTGAAGGATTGTTGTACCTCAGGCTACATGCTAGCTGATGTTATCTTCCCTCTATAGATAGGTCTCTCCTTCAACAAAAATATCTATCTCAACCTTCTTCTCCTTCTCCTCTTCTCCAACACTTGCACATGAAGAAGGAATTCACTCGTTGCCTTTTTCCTCCTTTTTAGTATCATAAGGATGAGAAACCCTGTCCCTAGCATAAATGGTTGATATTAGATCTCAACTCTCCTTGATCAAGGGTGGAGATTTAATTTCCCATTGGCCCCATTTTATGTCTCGCCCTTCATTAATGAGCCTCCCTAGTCACTTTAATAAATTTTTGTACCATGTACCTTTTTGTCATAAAGTCACTTTAAAAACCTTAAATCACTTTAATATAATAAAGTACAATGTACTTTTTGCACCTCATATAGTGACTAAAAGGTCACATGCCTTAATAACTCACAAAGTCACATTAAAAATATGGGTTCACTTTGTGTTTCTATGCTTAGGCAAATAACACTAGGAAACACCTCCTTGATATCTTTTTCAACACTCCTCTTACTAAGGAAGGTGTTTCTCACCACTCCCATCTTGTCCTTGAAATAAACATGTTTTCCCCTTGGCAAGGACTTTGTGAGAATATTTGAAACCTATTCATTAGTGGGTATGTACTCTAGCTCCACTACCCCTCTCTAACATAATCCCAAATGAAGTGGTACTTGATATGAAAATACTTTGACTTGTTATGGAATACTAGATTCTCCATGAATTTAATACAACTTTGATTATCACAGTATATCATAGTTGGTATCAACCTCTAACCAAATAAGCCACAAAACATCTTGCGAAGCGAAATAGCCTCACAAATGGCCTGACTAGTTGCAATATACTCTGACTAGTTGCAATATACTCAACCTCCATGAAACTCAGTGCCATTGATCTCTGCTCATAGTGAACCACGACACCATTAGTGAACCCAACATGAAACATCCAAGTGTACTCTTCCTATCATTAACATTTCCTACCCAATGTGAGTTTGTAAAACTTGTTAACCCGACTCCATCCCCTCGGATATAGTCCAGTCCATAGTCCATTGTACCTCATAGGTAATGTAACACATGTTTCGCAGCCACCCAATGCACCTTCTGGGATCCATCATAAACTGACTCAACATTTTGACTACAAAACAATTATACAGTCTAATGTTGACAAGATAAATCAATGAATCGATCAATTGGTGATATATGTTAGAAAATTATATATTACAGAGCAATGGATCACATAAAATATTGCAGAAATATAAACACAAAAAATGCATAAAACAAGAGAGACATAGATATACATGGTTCAACCAATATGGGCTACGTCCACGGAGAAACAACCAATCCTTCCTTTTATATTATCCAGCAAAATGAAGAGATACAACCTACATCAGATCTGTTGTAATACCCTCTTCACTCTCACACAATCTCCTCCCTCTTTCTCGCTCAGAATACACATACATAGCCGCAATACAATTCCCTCATATATAGCGAGGGGTTTCCTTCTAGGGCAAAAAAATCCCTAAATTAAACATAACTTATACTGTAAGATTTCCGCCTAATGAACGACCTAGATTGACTATGAAATTACAACATTTTACAAGGCCATTTTACATCTATTTTTAGCTTCGGGGGTGCTGCCCGTCCCCCCTGGATCCCCCCTGCATTGCAAATAATGGGCGGCGTTTCCGCCCCATTACAAACTGGGGTCTAATGCGGTGATACCTTTGAATGAAGAAGATAATCAGGCTCCACACCCAACAATATAAAGTAGGATCTACTAACTTAGAATCAAAAGCATGCAACTTATTCCAATTAGTAATCATCGGAATAGCCATAGGCCTTTATTCCTCCATAATAATCTCCTCAGTATGTCCCCTGCATATTTTCCATGGCCCAAGAAGATATCCCCATCCTCCTACCAGACCTCCAACCCCAAAAAATAGTACATTAGTCCTATATCATTCATCTCAAACACTAAAGAAAGATCTCTCTTGCAGTGCTCAATGAGTTTACCCTCTTCTGTAACAAATAAAGCATCCACATACAATACCAAAATGAGTGGATCCTCGCTGACCACAATGAATTATAGGTTCGTATCTACATCACTCCTCTGGAAAACCATCTGTTGTAAGCAGACATCAATCCTCTTGTACCATAATTCTATTGCCCATTGCTTAAGTCCATATAGGGCTTTCGTAAGCCTACACACATGATACTCTCTTGTGCACCTCAAATCCCTGTGGTTGCTCAATACAAACCTCCTCGTGTATGACCCCATTGAGAAAGGTGATCTTCCAATCCATCTGGTGGATCTTCCAACCCATCTCTTCTGCTATGGAGATCATTGCTCTAATCGAGGTACATGGAGCCATTGGCATGAATTTCTCCTCGAAGTCAACTCCCTCTACCTGTGAGAACTCTTATGCCACAAATCAAGCTTTGAACTTCTCCAGGCTACCATACGAAACATGTTTGATCTTGTAAATCCACTTGGAAGTCACCAATGACTTCCTTTAGTTTCAATGCCTTCTCCCAAACATATTCTTCATGATGGAAGAAAACTCCTCCGCCATGGCATCCCTCCATATATGTTGACTTGTAGCAGCCTCATAGTTATATGACTCAGCCTCCACAACACTCACCACATAGCCATCCAACCTCTCTGGTGGTCCACTCTCCCTAACTAACCACTTGGGTCTTCCCATTGACTCATGTGCTTCCTTCAGGGTATCATAAATCCATCTTGGCTTCCTCTTCCTTGAATTAGCCTCCTGAATTGGTGTGGGAACATCCTCCCTTGAAGCCTATCCTCTTGATGAGTATGCCCCTGTGGCTTGCGGTGAACCTGTACTCTGGGATTTGTGCCTAGTGACCCTAAACTATAAGAACCTGTCACCCCAGAAGTTGGTGAGCCTTCTGACCCTTGTGAACTTTTTCCTAAAGATCTTGATACTTGTGGTGTGCTCCACTACTGAGGCGCCTACTTCTCTACATGATCATCCTCCTGAGACCTCTTCAAGGCACTCTCCTCCTCCAACATCACATCCCGCCTCAGGGAAACTTTCCTCTTGGAAGGAATATATATGTGATAGGCCTTGTAAGTCTGATTGTAACCCACAAGAATTACCTTATTTGTAGTGGGTTCCATCTTTGTCCTCTTTTCCTCAGGTACATGTGAATAAGGCACCCAAAAATCTTGATGTGCCCAATCTCATGATTCTTACTCCCCAATACTTTGTGTGGACTCTTATTCTACAAATACACTATAATGTTACACTCCTTAGCCCATAAAAGGAAATGAAATCTTTGATCATGTAACATGGCTTTGACTACCCCTACTATGGTGTTATTTTTCCTCTCTAACACCCCATTTTGCTAGGGGTTATATGGAATTGCGAAGTCTCTCCTTATGCCCACTCTCATACAAAAATCCTTTATCTCATTGGAGGTATACTCCCCCCATTGTCTATCCTCATTACATTAATTTGCTTCCCTATTTGGTTCTCCACAAGAGCCTTAAACTCTTGAAACCTCTTGAATACCTCATCCTTGGTATTCATAGAAAAAATCTAGGTCTTCATGGATTAGTCATCTATGAAAGTCACATAATAGGAAAATCCACTCAACAATACATAAGACATAGGATGACACACATAAGAGTGAATCAAATTCAAACTGCATGCTACCCTGCTCTCACTACTTGGGAAAGGATTCTTGGTGTACTTTCCCAAAGCACACCGCTTGCACACATCATGATGCTTAGTATTGAAATGTGGTAAGCCTATGACTATCTCCCTCAATATCCTCAATGCTCCATTGTGCAAGTGGGCCATCCTCCTATGCCATAACTCACACAAATCACTGCAGGTAGTTGTACAAATTAAGAATTTGGAAGGCTAAAACATGAACTTGTAAAGTCTCTGATGATGAACTCCAATCACTCTAGCATAATTGATACTAGATCCCTTGGGATACTTGAGCACCTACCCATCATGAAACACCACTACATATTCCACGTCCTCAATTCTAGACATTAAAATCAGGTTATTCTTCAGCTTTGGAACATATAAGACCTTTGTCAATTTCAAGTGAGGTAGTGGCTCCCTTTGAAAGGATACAATCCCTACACCTTTTGCTTTGACCTTGGATTTATATCCAAGCACCAACTACAAATATATATCAGTCTCCATAAGATTTGAAGTTATCTTTGACTCCAGTCATATGGCAAGAAGCTCCACTATCAATAAACCACACACTAGAGGATGTAACACTAGTGGCAAGAGTCACCACTAAAGCAAAATGTGTCAAAATTGGTGGAAAAATCATCAACCTCGGCTAATGCTACAACACCCTTCTTATTCCCATTCTTACTAGGACATTGAAAGGCATAATGACCCATCTTCTTATAAGAAAACATCCCTTCTCATGTCCTTCTCCTTGTATTTCTATTTTTCCTTCTACTTGGCCCCATTAGAAGACCCCTTCTTGGCCTTATTCTTTCTCTTAGTTACGAGGGAAACATTCTCCTCCTCATCAACCCCACCATGCTAGATACCACTCTTGGTGCGCCTCCTGGATGAAATCATCCCACATCCTCCTCTAATCAGGAATATGCTCTCTAGTGACGATGCCATCTATGAATCCATCCCACATATTGGGAAAACCACTCAATGCCATCCTAACCATCTGGTCATCGATGATAGCCTCTCCCACTGCAACCAAATCATCTCTCACTTGTGTGATCTTGTCATGATATTGGTAAGGTATGATGTCACTGTGTCAGTCTTGGTCATCTTGGTGCTCCTTAGTTTCTCACACAACACCATCTTCTTGTTCTCGTTGGTGCTTTGGTAAAGTGTAATTAAGGATCTCACATATCATAAGCAAACTTCTTCCCTGATACATGAGCTATAAGGTAATATTTTGTTGCATCTAGAAGGATCCTCCTAGCCTTGACATTTCGTTTATTGAATTCTTCCAGTTGAAAAGATTAGTAGGTGGAACTATTGCACTCTCTACAATATCCCACAACTCAAACTCCTCAAGCAACAAGACTATTATCTCCTTCCAGGGACCAAAATTTTCATCCCCATTAAACTGATCCTCCACCCTAAAACCAATAGCCATTTTACCTGCTCAACCAACACGACTTCTGAGTACTACAAATGAACAACCAACCTCTCTCTCAACCACTAATATTTGGGAATATAGGTTAGTTTATTCTTGCTAGTCACTATTTATCAGTTGTAGGTTTCATTGGCACTCTGATACCATGTAGAAATTTTGTGTCATGTAGCTCGCCTCGGTTTCAATTTGTTTTTCTCATCATGTTTAAAGCCCACACCCCATGGTTAATCTCACATTTAAACATGAATATAAAGTTTCATATGAAACACTAGATACTACCTCTACTTTTTTAACTTTCACTTTCAACTGATAAGAAATTCACATGCACACAGACAAATTTTGGACACTTATTCTTGGTCAACATGACCCTGGAAAAACCCCGAAGGGAAAAATAGTGAGAAGAGGAGTTTTATTTGCTTTTATCGTAGACAAATTTGCACAACATTAAATACATAAGTGTACTTATCTCCCCTTTTCGAATTCTTCCCAGCTCATAGAAATTTGTGCCATTGTTTGGAAGTTCATGCACAATCTAGCAATCTTTTCCATTGGAATGTGTGCTATTGTCCATACTTTCAGACTTCGAGACATGATGACATCACAACCCTCAAATTTCGTGCTTGTGACAACTATTTTTTCTCCCTTGAAATCTGTAACCTCTACCTAGAATTTTCTCCTCAAAATTTGGGCCACAAACCTGCACTATCAAACTAATTTTTTGCCTCGGAAAACATGCCCTATGATAGCACTTAATCTCCTCAAAATGTTTTCCTCAAACCTTCAAATCTCAACCTCGAGATTCATGTTGAGTCTCCTTCAAATTCAACTTGAACTTGTCTCAATTTTTACTCTAAATTTTCCCTTCAGCCCCTCGAAACTCACGTTTCCTAAAGGATTTTTATACTTTGGTTTGTGTGCAAGCTGATGGTCTCTCCTTGTTGTAGACAAGTCTCTCTTTCAAAAAAAATGACTATCTCAAGATTATTTTCCTTCTCCTATTCTCTTATCCTATATAGTGCCCACTCTAGTTGATTAACCTTGATATGAAATTACCCTTGATACATTATTCTTTGAGCACCTAAGGTTGAGGATTTAGATATTTGACTCTTACTATGAATGGATGTGATAATAATTGTTTTTCAAGTTTAATGTTATGATGATAATAATTGCGATGGGCATCTTTTATGAATATGTCTAACCATATGATGGATTCATTATGTGTCTGTTTACATTAGTTCTTGCTCATAGTTACGAAGATGTTGATGATTATGTCATGATGATGTTTTATTATACAAAATTGTATTGGTGATTAATATGACGAATCAAGTATTACTGGTGATTATTAAGTGTGGCAGGAGACTACCAGATGCACTTGTGTGTGATGAGTCAACAACCTATTGTTTGGTTTGTGGTATCACTCCAAAATTTCTTCGAAGTTGTCAAAAAAATAAATGATAGAGGTAACCACTAACCACTTTTGGAGATCAGGACCTAGCCTTCCTAATCTCAGAGAGGGCTCTCTATTTTTTATTTAACTTTGTTTTAGTTAATTAATTTTAGGCTAGTTATGATTGTGCTTGGGTTTTTTATTTGAATTTGGGTGGTGGGATCACTTAGGTGAAAAGGGTTGTCTTTTACCATTGGGCTATGGGGTCAAATTTCAAACAAACAAGAGTAGATTAAGTTCTAAAAACAATGTCTAGAGGGAAAGATAGAGGAGTTACCATAGATCTCAAAGGTTGGAAGGTGAAATGGCTTCCAATCAGATCCAGAGAGAAATTAAGGGTTCCCTAGGCCATATCATGAAGAGAATGAAAGGGGTCAACTGGGATGGGAGAGAAATTAATGGTTCTCAAATCCGGGTATCAGAGGAAAACATATAAATGACTAACTGTGCAAAATAGAGTGTACTTAAACAAATTCTGAGTGATATTTCCAGTTAATTCATTCAAATTTGGAAAACAATTAAGTTTATGAAACACATAAGAAGGTAACAAAATCAGACAAAGAAGACACTTCACCAAAATAGCTCATCTCATGAATCCTCTAGTGCAATCTTTTTAATACTTGCTCTAGTCTGTTGAATTGAAAGTTGGTACAATCACCCTTAGGTTTAAGATCAAAATAAATCTACAAATGTATATCAATCCACCCTCAATACTTCAAATTATGAAGTATTTATACAAAAATAATTTACAAAATATCTCAAACTGTATTGAGAAATAATCTAGGAAAAGGAAATATCTTCATGCAAGAAGATAGAGACAACTATTGAACTGTTGTTTGCTATCCCTATTATTTAGGTTCTATTGTCTTTTAGTCTTTGATCTTTTTCCCTTTAACCTGCTTGGTTGTTTGGTCTTCATGCTACATGTCATATTTACTTATGGCCTTTCATCTGATACTCTTTGACCTTGCTAACCTGTCAATATCCTTTTACTGTGCTCTTTTACTTTTTACTGTACATTTATATTTTTACTGTGTATTTCCTACAGTAAATCATTGAGTTTTTCCCATGTTTGAGCATCTGGTAATTGGATATTGAGCGTTTTTTGGTATATCTCATCTCCCTCTATATACTTGGCAAAAGTTGGCTTATTAATAAAAAGGTGTTTTACCTCATGTTGGAGGTAAAACAAGCTTTCAAAAGTTCGGTATAATACTTTTCCTGTTGGTATACCCTTCATGGATGAAGTGTTTACCTAATCTCTAGACACTTCCCTGATATTCTTATTGTAATCTTCCTGTGTCATTAGCTTATCATTTATAACTAAGGGATTTGGTAATCCCTTTTGCCTCAAAAGTTCGAACTTAACCATGAACTTGTCAATGGCCAGTTGCATGGTTTGACACTTATCCTCTAAGTTCAACATCAAATTCCTATTAGTGAGGACTCTTTTAACTTCCAAAATTGTACATGTCCTGTTAGGTATCTCTATTTCTTGCAGCTCATACTTGTTATTGGAGTTGAGGAAATGAATGATCCTTGCTGCCTCCTCTGGCATATCTCTAAGTTCTTCTTTGACTTTCTGAATGTCTTCTATAGCCTGCTTTATCAAATCAATCTATTAAAAAATAACCTGAATAGATGGCCAAATATCACTGAAAGAGTCAATGATATTGACCCATAGCTGTTCTTTAGCCTAACCTAGAGGTTCATTCAGTGTCAGCGCTTTCTCCAGGCTTTTGATTATTTCAGTCATCCTTGTGGCCTTCTGTTGTTCTTCTCTATGCATGATTTGGGCCAATTTGTAATCTGTTTCCAGGTTGGTGACTTTCTCCTTAAGTCTGTTCATCTCAGTCGTCTGAATGGACATTTCTTCCATTGCTTTGACTAGCCTGTTTGCTTCATCACCTGTGGAGCCTGTTGCTGTCGATCATGTTGCTGATGTAGTTGCCGGTAGTGCAGTGGCCATTGGAGCAGTGGGAGCTAAGGATACTACCAATGTAGAAGGTACAACAGTAGTAACTGTTGGAATGACAGTTGTAGGAGCATTATCAATACTAGCTTGTTGGAGCTGCATCAAGCTATCCAGTGCTTTCTCCATCTCCTTCATCTGAGCATTCAGTTTCAGCACTAGGTCCATCATCTCTTTATGATTGCTCTGACTTTCTAGGAACTCCTTTGTCCGTGGGCACTGTGAATGAGGCAACTTAAATTGTTTCTTGAGGGCTGATATGTACTCATTCTTCTTCTTGATCAACTATTCAATATCCTTAATGTCACTTGGATCATGGTAGAGTTCAATGACAAAGTACTCCAAGGACTTTATTTTGTTGTCTTTGGCCTGTGAGGAGGTCTTCTCCAATTTGTAATGGGCTGTCACATTATCCAATGAATCTTGCAGCTTATAGGCAGCCATGGCCTTTTCTGTGAGCATGGAGTAAATCATTTCTGTAGCCTACTTATGGAACTCTATCTGATCAATGGGATAAACATCCCTGGCCAACACCTCAAAATTAGTCTTCTCGTAGTCTGTTGAGGTCTTTGGTTGCTGTACAGTGGGTTGCAAAAATGACACTTGCATCTTTCCTACTTTTATGTCAAAAGTTGACATCAACCTGGTCTGGTTTGGTGGTGTAAGCTTGAGGTATTGGGCATATGTATCTGCCTTCAACTTTTCATTCCTCATCTTTATCTCTTTGAATCTATCTTTGATATGCTTTTCCCTGTCAGCTGGTCTGACAAAGGAATAAGCCTCCATACTCTGTTGTCTCTCTATCATTTATGTGTTGGAGGTTGATGGTTTCTGTCCTCTGATGCAGCTGCTTCTTTACTTCTTTGCCTCATTGTTTCAGTGTCAAATATTTCCACTGATTCAATATTCTCCTCCTGTTCAGACACAAGATTCAACTTGGCCTTCTTTGTTAGCTCAAAAAGCTCATCAGTAGTCTCCATGGAAGAGCTAGATGCCTCTTCCTTGTTCCTCTTTGGATTCTTTTCCTCATTGGCTGGGGTCTGTAACATTGGATTAACATTCATTGGTTCTCCTATTTCTGGAACCTGTAGGAAAGAGTTCTGGTCAAATTTATTTTCTAAATCAATCAGTGTGTTCTCAACATCCACAACTGTGTTGTCCATGTCATTTAACATGTTCTCCACCCACTCATATTGGTTGGAAAACTGTTCAATGTCTGGTCTTAGGTGCTGGATGTAAGGTGCGAATTTGACCTTAAGTCTCAACTTGTTTATGACCCCATGAGGGTCATAATGCCATATGAAGCTGTTTCTGAATTTCATTTATTGTAGTAACCTGTCGGCCTCTGGTCTAGCCTCTCTATTGTTGCAAATGAATGGGCCCAATTGGTTTTTCACCTTGAACTAGGTTTTCTTCTTAGCAGATAGGAAGTGGACCTCATCAGAATTGATGATTTGTCTAAAATATTCAAGGGAAAATATACTCATAGGGAGGTATTTTGGCAATTTATAAGGGGCTAACTGGTAGCGATAAATTCTGATCTCAGTGTGGTTCTGGTAGAGGTACCAGTCTCCCACCTTGCTATTCTTTCCCAACTGCAGCACTCTCTTGATGTCTTGGTTGATTGTACGCTGAGTATTAGAAGTCAGCATGTTCATGACTAGGTACACAAAGGAGTCCATGAAGTACTTGTAGGTGAATGCTATGGAAAACTTTTGGACCAAGGGTGTCCAGTAGACTACTGATCTCTCCTTTCCCCTGGTGTCTAACTTCTAGATGCTCACAGGGAACTTATATGTCTGGTAATATAAAAACATATAAAACAACACTGAAGAGTATTTGAAAACTCTTTTAGTGGGTAGTCTGGTGAATTGTTCATGCATTATCTCTGCAATTAACTGAGCATAATCATACATGATAATAGTAGGCTTGCTTGGAGTGAAAATGGACAAGAAGGTCAAGATAACCTCATCCACATGCTCATCTGATGTGTATCCTAGGATGCATGAGAGCATGGTGATTATGTGTCTACCAGTTTCTGAGAAAATGGTGGCAGCATAGGGTGGGGTAACTATAGGAGTATGGCGGTCTTCAATGATAAAATTCTGGAAGATTTGCTTGATTTTCACTTGGTCTAATGTGAGGTATAAGTCCAATAGGTTTCTAATGGATAAAGGAGTCTGATTAGGGCTAGATTGGATTTTTAGCATTTGGTTGATTGACTTAGGTGTAATAGTGAATAAAAACTGCTAATTTGGGGCAACAATATCCCTTTGGCTAGGGACATAATAGGCATGACAATAATGTACAATATCTAGGAAAGGGTGAACTTTTGGGAATGTGTATTTGGGTAAATTGGATTCCCAGAGGTTGATGTCATCTGCATGGTTCAAAAATCTATCCTTACTCCAACAATGGAGCTTCAGAAGGTGGGTTGGAGTTGTAGTGTCCTTTATTTGGAAATCCCTGTCTGCTAGGGCCAAATGGTTAATGTCCAGGTGAGGGGTTGACACAGGTATGACATCCCGAGAGGTTTGGGAAACCATCTGATCCAAACTGGATCCATCAAATACTAGCAAAGAACCATGACTGTATCAGGACGGGACGAATCTCTAAAAATTCCAAAAACAACGATAAAAAACACCCTGAACCAGTGGCAATGGCAGCAAGTGTGGAACGATGAGGACCTCAGTCAAAGCGCACTGGCTGAGGCCCATGGAGACTGCACAGGAGGTCAAAGTAGCCCCTAGGAGCCCCGGGGTGACTGGGTTTTCGTTCCACAAGAGACCTATATTTTGACCCTTTCCTAACCCTAACCCTAACACTAACACTAGCTCCAGCCCTAACACCTTCACTTCCCCAAACCCTCCACCTCCAGCACGTCATTCACCTTCCTTCCTTACTTTAGGTTAAGGCCCGACCAAGATCTTATTTCATGTGGGTGGGTTAGCTGGGCGAATAGGGCCGAAATTGGGGAAGCTCGAGCACTTGGACGCATGGCGAACCGAAGAACCACTGGTGGGAAAGGCAAAAAGCGCTAATCGTACAAGGTAGGACCTGCGCTCTAGAAACCGGCGATATTGATTGGGGCACCCTCAAACGGTAAACGGTTTTGGAGAAAGCGGAGCGATCCCACTTAACGATCGACACGTGGCGACGAAGGTGAGACAAAATCGTCGTTGATTGCGCGTTATCGGTCGAGCAGGTCAACCGCGCAGGACGTGCACACGATGTTTGATCTAGGGGACCCAGATCGGACGAATGAGATTGTGCCTGATGGAGGAAGCAGAATCGACAAAGGATTAAGCCGCGTTTGTAAATATTTGAGGTCCGTTTAACCGCCACGGTGGAGGAAGAACACACCCATGACGTAATTGAAGAAACAAACCGACGAGCAGGCTGGCGTTGTTCAGATGGGGACACATGGCCACTCCCTGAGCATTCATGATGACGCCTAACAGGGAACTCCAAGCGTAGTTGCAGAAGGTGAATTGACAAAGGCGAAAGAGGAACCGAACATGCATGGGGATGAATGGCTAAAAGCCATGAACAGAGACAATCGAATCAAGTGGAAGTAGACACCAAGAGAGAGTCGAGAGACGACCAAGGTGGAACAATGAACCTGGAGAAGACTGAACATAGAGAACAACAAACAGAGCAGAAGAGGCAGAGGGTCGAGCTGGCTGGTGGCAGCATCGAGCACCAGAGCTTGAAGATTCAAGCCATCCCATAGAGGAATCTGTCCGGACTGAGCGTCATTTTTGGCTCTGTCCATTGTAGACCTGAAGGTCACAGAGCTGGTAGGAGGAAGAAGAGTCTGTGCACTCTAGTGGCCTGGGAAATCCTGGAATCACCTTGCCAAGCAAACTTGCTTAAGGAGAACTCCCATCAAGTCCCTTCATTGTAATTCTCTGCTTAAAGACCCAATAAACCAAGGCCACCACTGAAAGCTGGACCGGAGACATAGCCCAGGAGAAAAGGGTGAACTCCTTATTAAAATTCTTGTGTCTTTATGTTTGCTTACTGTATTTCTCTGTGTCTTTCCATTTTAAATGTCTGTGTATTGGCAATCTAATTGATCCGTTGTTTCAATAACACATAACACACACCAGCACATGAGTTTGTAATACCTTTGTTAAATAAATCTTTAACGGATGTCACTCATAAGGTGAATATCAGATCAAGTGGTATCAGAGCAATAGGCTGTAAGGTTAGACAAGCTTGTGTTGGTTTCGCTGTGAATGCTCACTAGATCAAAGCTCAAATTAGGAGAAGGACAGTTAGTGGAAACTAATCCTGAAATTGGGAAAGTCTATCCTCGGAAGACAATGTCAGAGGAAGGTTCTATGGGGCCAAACCCTCAATTCATAGAAAGTTTCCTAGCTATAAAGTCTATGGTGGAAGAAATGTATAGGGACTTTAGAAAGCATAAGGATGAAGATTCATCAGGTTCTAAACAAGATAAAGAAAAAGATGAGTCTCATTCCCATGATCACTCAAAAGGAAAGGGGAAAGAGGAAAGATTTCTCACACCTCCTAATAGCCCTGTGCAGAATAAGAAAGCATCTTTGATTAAGTTAGATGTTAAATTTGATTTGCCTATATATGATGGAGAGCTAAATGCTGAAAAGTTGGACAATTGGATTAGACAGATTTATGTATATTGTAGGGTAAAAAACATAGACTCGGACAAGAGTAAGATTCAGCTGGCAAGCCTACGCCTAGGAGGCACTACCTTGGTTTGGTGGGAAGGCAGAAGCCAAGCTGATATGAAGAAGCATGGTAAGACCATCTCTGTCTGGAGTGAATTTGTTGCTGCAATCAAAAAGCAGTTCTATCCATTGGCCTACATGCAACAAGCCATGAT
>APFE031708985.1:0-13364 GCA_000404065.3 Pinus taeda
CATCTGTTATATGTGTTCTATTTGATCTTGCTCAAAATCGATTAAGCTTCCGCAAGTTTGTTTGTAGAAGTAGATCAAGTATTTTGCTTTAGTATATTGCTGTTAAGTTTAGGTATGTTCTATGCTAGAGCAATTTATTTAAATTTTCACAATAATCACATCAGCATTAAGATAAATTGCAGATAAAACATAAATATAAATCGCAGAAGACAAGCCAAGACAAGAGACACAAGATGTGGTGCTAGCCAGGGACAAACCTCACAATGTGGGGAAACCCTTGATCAATTCTTCTTTTATTTTCTTCAAAGTTCAGTAGGGAGAGAGAGAGAGAGAGATAGTACATTTACAATAAAAGTCAACACTTTGACTTATCTAGATCTAGCATAGATATTTCATATAACGATGAGATCAGTTGAAGACATTTTGCTTCAACTGATTCTCCAAGGTGACTCCTTCACCTATCATCATGTTGCATCTGGTTCTCTTGTTGTACCACTGCATATTGCACCATGCTGCACTAATCATGATTATCATCATGCTGCCCATGTCCATGATCTTATCCATCATCATGTTGTCCTTCATGTCCATGATCTCATTTATCATGCTGCTCATGATCTCATCTATCATGCAACCCATTCATCATGCTGCTCATGATCTCATCTATCATGCAGCCCATTCATCATGCTTCTCATGATCTAATCTATCATGCAGCCCATTCATCATGCTGCTCATGATCTCATCTATCATGAAGCCCATGATCATTGTACTGCCCATGCTCCCATCTATCATGTTGCCCATGATCATTATGCTGTGCATGCTTATGATCTCATCCATTATGATGCTATCCATGCTCCATGTCATCATGCATCATTATACATCATGCAGTCCATTCATACATCATGCTGCCAACAAACCTAATTTGTCATGTTGTTACCTACAACAATCCTTCCTCTGCCTGCATATAAGGTGTTATTATTTACAGCGGAATAGGTGACTATATATCTATCAATGTATATGTCTCCATTTACAACTACATATACTTGCATGTACGTCTCTATTTACATTGGAATATCCTTATGATGAACAACGTGTATTCTTCATGAACTAAGAATATTCCATAATGAACAGCGTATAAGCGTCTTCAAGAACAACGTGTAAGATAGCTTCATTGATTGCATTGAGATGCCTTCATTACTATGGCTAGGTGTCTCCATTGACAATGGATTAGGGCATTCCATTGACAATGAAATAGGGCATCACGTTGGCTATGAATAAATGTCTCCATAACTGCGTATAAGGTCTTCCATGCTAGCATATGAGGTATCTCCATTTCAACATATAAGGTCTTCCATTCTAGTGTATGAGTTATCTCCATTTGACAACGTATAGGTCTCTCTGTTTGCTACGTAGATTGACCTGCGGCTAGGGCATCACCATTAGGCCAACATATTACTCTTGGTGTCTCACTCCTTCTCCAAAAACCCAAGACGTGGAGAGGAGGAGATCACCTCAAGAATGTGTGTTTCATATGACATCAAATCCTCTTCTATTTATACCAAAAACGTATAGGTTGAATAGACATGATGTTTGGACTGCTTGAGCCTACATAAGTTGTTGGTCAGCTTGATGATAATTCCATAATCAAAATAAATTCATATCTCCATAAATACTTATCGGAATTGGATGATCTTTAGATCAATCCTACACCTCTTGATGAGAGGGATCCAATAAAAATATCAGCTACCATAAATAAGCTGACCCACATGGAGTTTGGCCCTATTTTCCAATTTTAACACTCCCTCTCAACTAGGGAGAACTCCATCCGTTGATCCATATGTCCAACTATATTATCTCTGCCATCAGTGCCCTGCACTACCCTGCTCAGCTCTGCTTAGCTCTGCCCAGCTCTACTTAGCTTTGCTAGCTCTGTTCAGCTCAGCTCAGCTCTGTTGGCTCCACTCTGCTCTGCTCAACTCTGCTGGCTCTACTCTGCTCTGCTGGCTCTGCTCAACTTAGCTCTGATGAACCATGAAGAAGAAGAATTGATCGAGAATGTCTCATAACATTCTCCACTGACTCGAAGTCAATCTCTGAGTGCGTGCCACTGGTCCTAGACCAGTCTCAGCTGACCCAAAGTCAATGTCATAGTGGGTACCACTCCTACTTCTGGCCCCAGACCAGTATCATCAGTCTCAGAAAGTGTACCACTAGTCCCAGACCAGTCTCAACCGACCCGAAGTCAGCATCATAGCATGTGCCACTCTCACTGGTCCTAGACCAGTCTTCCATTAACCCTAAGTCAGTCTCAGAGTATGTACCACTAGTGCCAGACCAGTCTCAACCAACCTAAAGCCAACATCATAGTAGGTACAACTCCTACCATTGGTCCTAGACCAGTTTTCCACTGACCTTAAGTCAGTCTCAGAGTATGTAACATTGGTCCTAGACCAGTCTCAATCGACCCGAAGTTAGCGTCATAGTAGGTACAACTTGTACCACTGGTCCTAGCCCAGTATCATTGATCCCAGATCAATGAAGGTCATCTTTTCATAGGGAGTATGGTAGATACAACGATGCGTCCATCGGTACTACTATGGTCCCTATCCTCATTTCTCTACTCATTGATTAGATGAGAGGTACTTCCCATGAGTTCTAGACTGCATGGGTAGGATTCCTTGACAAGAGAACTTAATCAATCCTATCCTCACAGGAGAACTAATCATCCTGCTACACCACCACCATGGAGAACACATCATCTAGGCCTCACAGGAGAACTAATCATCTTGCTACATAATCGTCATGGAGAACACATCATCTAGACCTCATAGGAGAACTAATCATCCTACTACACAGAAGAGAAAATCATCCTGTCCCACAAGAGAGCGAATCATCTTGTCCCACAAGAGAGAAAGTCATCTTGTTCACAGGAGAGCGAATGACCCTGTCCATAGGAGAGCGAATCATCCTGTCCCGCAAGAGAGTGAATCATCTTGTCCCAGTGCACACCACCAGGGGAGGGTGAGTCACCTTGTGGTCGTATGTTGCTTCAGTAAGAACTGCAAGCCCCCAGAGCTCCCAGGGTTCAATGTATGCAACATGCAGGACCCTTGTACAAGGGTCTCTCGATGACTCCAAGTCATTCGGGAAAATAAAAAATTTGATCTTCCCCAGGGGCTCTAACAAAGTGTATTGGCTTGTACATCATATTAATGCAATGGAGCCTCCTTGCTCATCGACTTGCCATATCCCAGGTAAGGCAGTATCTGATGTCTATCTGCTGGAGCAATCGTCGAATACAAGATTCCTCAATAAACAAATCCCACCTCTGGTTGTCATAGAGAATCACAGTGGTATTCATCATGTGTACTCACTGAAGAGTTTCCACAACCAGGAAACTTCATATGAGGTCATAATCGTAGTTATGTATCCAGTCTCAGCGATACTTATAACAACTGACTTCTACTTCCTGCTCATCCATGATATCGAAGCAGAATCCAAAGAGAACCAACACTGAAAAGGGCTCTAGTGATCCTCCACACTGCCTGCCCAGTCAGCATTCAGTTTATCAAGGAGTTTTCAAATTTCTAGTAGTGTATCTCAATCCATGAGAGATTGTGCCCTGAAGACATCTTAGAAGATTCTTGGCACCAATCTAGTGAGGCTCAACCAAATATGAGCTCCCCATGCTAACTACAAAACATATGTGCGGAGAAAATTTCACCAAGAACTTTCCTAAATTAGGTCCGACATCACTACCGTATAACTTCTGAAAGTTAAGATCCTCGAGGTAGTCACATGCTTGCAGTCTATCTTTCCACATTCGGAATCCAACACCCTCTATCTTCTACGAATGAGAGGGTCTGCACCTGTCAGACATAGGTGCCGGTATGAGAGGTCTGTCATTCACAACCTTCGGATGGTTTGGATCGATTTCACTCCTAGTGAATCTTAGCTTCAGTAAACAACTTTTGATCCTCTCATACTATGCTTGGGGTGTTTTGATTCAATCCATAGAGGGCTTTCTACCACCTGCATACATGAGATTCCTGATCATGAATCTCAAAATCCTCGAGTTGTTGCAAATCTGTGGACTTGTGGCATGAGGGGAATGGTCCCTTTATAAGATTTTCCTTCAGTACATCTTAGACATGTACCTTCATGCTCTTTTTGAATTTAGGCATCCATGTCACCATCTGACTCACAGACCTTTGGTGCTCTGTGTTAGTGGACATGGTCCCCTAGTGGACTTCCTACAACTTGATACAACCTTGAACTCAAAAGCATCTTTGAAAAATATATTTTCAAACACGTACCTTTCCATCAATGAGTGCCAACCTAAAACCTTTGACTTCCATTTCCAAGATGGACACTAGGTTCTTCTTGCGATCAGGTTCATAAAATAGATTCTGGGGTTCCTTGCTTTCTTTGAAGAGTCGACCATTTCCTTGATGACCTACATTACCCGTCATTCCTTTGATCATTGAAGATGTCCCTAGAATGATTGTTATCTTCATCAAAAGATGTGTCTCTGCCATTTGGACACTCCTTCGTATGATGGTTGAACTGATTGCAACCAAGGCATCTGCCTTTTCTTTCACCCTTAGATCTGTACTTCTCAATGAAGTGATCTTTACGAAAGCCATCAGAAACTTCTGCTGTGCCATTCTGATAGTATTCTCTGCTTCCACTTCACCCTCGGTGAATTTGAAGAGGGATGAGGAACCCATTGATCCTTTTGTCCTTGTCCCAACTCCCTTTGGTGATTGCTCTTTCACTCTTGCTTGGGCATTGTCTTTGCCTCACCTTTGATACCATGTTAAGTTTAGTTATGTTCTATGCTAGAGAAATTTATTTAATTTTTCATAGTTAGCAATCACATCAACATTAAGATAAATTGCAGATAGAACATAAATATAAATCACAGAAGACAAGCCAAGATAAGAGACACAAGATGTGGCGCTAGCTAGGGACAAACCCCACAATGTGGGGAAACCCTTGATTAATTCTTCTTTTATGTTCTTCAAATTTCAGGAGAGAAAGAGAGAGAGAGAGAGATAGTACATTTACAATAGAAGTCAACACTTTGAATTATCTATATCTAGCATAGATCATTTCGTATAACGATGAGATCAGTTGAAGACATTCTACTTCAACTGATTCTCCAAGGTGACTCCTTCACCTATCATCGTGCTGCATCTGGTTCTCTTTCTATACCACTGCATATTGCACCATGCTGCACTAATCATGATTATCATCATGCTGCCCATGTCCATGATCTTATCCATCATCATGTTGTCCTTCATGTCCATGATCTCATTTATCATGCTACCCCTTCATCATGTTGCTCATGATCTCATCTATCATGCAGCACATTCATCATGCTACTCATGATCTCATCTATCATGCAGCCCATTCATCATGTTGCTCATGATCTCATCTATCATGCAGCCCATTCATCATGCTGATCATGATCTCATCTATCATGCTACCCATGATCATTGTGTTGCCCATGCTCTCATCTATCATGCTGTCCATGATCATTATCCTGCCCATGCTTATGATCTCATCCATCATGATGTTGTCCATGCTCCATGTCATCATGCATCATTATACATCATGCAGTACATTTATACATCATACTTCCAACATAGCTAATTTGTCATGTTGTTACCTACAACAATCCTTCCTTTGCCTGCATATAAGGTGTTACTATTTATAGTAGAATAGGTGACTATATATATCAGCGTATATGTCTCCATTTACAGCTATATATATCTGCGTGTATGTCTCTATTTACATTGGAATATCCTTATGATGAACAACGTGTATTCTTCATGAACTAAGAATATTCCATAATGAACAACGTATAAGTGTCTTCAAGAAAAACGTGTAAGATAGCTTCATTGACTGTGTTGAGATGCCTTTATGACTGTGGCTAAGTGTCTCCATTGACAACGGATTAGGGCATTCCATTGACAATGGATTAGGGGATCACGTTGGCTATGAATAGACATCTCCATAACTGCGTATAAGGTCTTCCATTCTAGCGTATGAGGTATCTCCATTTCAGTGTATAAGGTCTTCCATTCCAGCGTATGAGGTATCTCCATTTGACAACGTATGCGTGTCTATGTTTGCTGCGTAGATCAACTTGCAGCTAGGGCATCACCATTAGGCTAGCGTATTACTCTTGGTGTCTCACTCCTCCAAAATCCCAAGACGTGGAGAGGAGGAGAACACCTCAAGAATGTGTGTTTCAAATGACATCAAATCCTCTTCTATTTATACCAAAAACGTATAGGTTGAATAGACATGATGTTTGGGCTTCTTGAGACTACATAAGTTGTTGGTCGACTCTGTTATCACTCAGGTGGTTCCCCAAAACTTGTGAGAAAAGGGAATACGGCCAAGGTAACCACTAACCAATCTTTTAGATGCAATTTCTAGCCAAACTGCATCCAAAGAGGGTTCTCTCTTTATAATTTAACTTTGTTTATTTGAAGTTTTTATGCTAGTTATGATGTGCAGAGGTTTGTTTTAAATTTGTTTGGATGGCGATTTCAAACAGAGGTAGGATGCAAGTCTGAAAGAGTTTATTCCATTGGGCAATGGAGTCTATGAAGATGGACTGCTGAGTGTGTTTCTGTGATAAAGGGAAATACTACAGAGCAAGATAATCAATTTTGGAACAATATTGAGATCTAAAAATTGATGGGATGCCAGCCAGGGGGGTAAGGGGCAGTCAAGAATCCTTTATCATGGTGGCAGAGGGAAGGTGCATGAATATTTTCAAGGAGCAGTGAAGAACTCCTTGGTAATTTTCAAAATGAAAGAATTAGTGGAAATAGAAGCATTTAAGAATTTCTGTTTATGCTAGTTTTGAAGAAAACATAAATAACAACAGGAATTGAACACATAGTGTATTTAAACAAGTTTTAGGCTATTCTTTTTCCCTGTTGTTAAGATTATGAAACATATATGAAATATGAAAACATAGAAAACACAAAAACACAATTTAGAATAACTTATTGAGCCAAAGAAAGACACAGGGATTCTATAGCAGAGCCCAGAATCATCAAATCCACATTCAGAAGGTCCAACAACAATGCATTTCAACAACCTTTGTATTAAGAAATATCAGAGTTACAGCGCAATCCAAGAGGAGAATCACCAACCCTGAATACATTCCTTAGGGGGGTACTTATACAAAAAGAGAGTTACAAAATATCTTGTGGATAAGATATGAAGTAATAACTTCCTTCACCTACTCTGTCAGAGAAATAAATGCAGAAATAAAGGTAGGAGTTATTGTGGCTATGCTGACTGCTTTAACTGATAAGATATTTTCGACTTTTCACCCAGGAATTCGGCTGGAAGTTGTGTCTTTAATTTGCATTCCTGCGTTGCTGTCCTGATCTTTGCTTGAGCTCCTTCCTTCATATCTACCACATGTCTTGCTATTTGACCAAGTGTACATAGGAAGAAAGATCCAAATTACCTAGGCAAAACTTCTAGCAAACTCTGCCACCACTGTTCTGTAGGCAACTGATGTCTTTGTATTTTTACAAGTATTTCATCAGCCTCAGTATACCTGTAAAATTTATGCTTGAATTCAAAAAAGATGATTTATTCCATGTTCTATAAAAAACAAATTTTCCAATTTGTCATATAAATTTTGTCCGGAAGGAGGCCCTGTGTCTTCTGAGGTGCTGGATGATGCAGTGATCTGATTTGTTACATACATGTTTACCTTGTGAGCATACTGTTGATGTGATAACAAATTTTGATTGCTTGTTAGTAAATTGGGTAGACCCTTCTTCTGCAAGTTTGTGAATTTCTTTGTGAAGGCATTAATGTCCATTTCCATTTCTTGACACTTCCTTTCCAAAGTCTGTATAAAATTTCTCATTGTTAGCACCTTCTTCCCTGTTAAAATGGTGCCTGTCCTATCCGAGATGTCCAAAGCTACTAGCTGTTCTTTAGTATTAGTATTCAAAAAATGGATGAGCCTATTAGCCTGCTCAAGCATATTTCCTAATGATGCCCTGGCCCTTTGAATTTGCTCTTGTGCCCTTTCTATCAATTCAATTTGTTCATAGATTGTCTGAATTGATAGCCATTAGTCAGTAATGGACTGGCCAATCTTGGTCCACAAAATCATTTTAATGTCTGCCAGAGGTTTATGCAAGGTGAGATCCTTTTCCAATGATTTCACCCTGTTCTCCAGGGCATTCACCTCTCCGGTCTTCTCTGCCAATGTTATTTTTGATTTGTCATATCTCACTTCTAGCTTAGCTAGTCTTTCTTTTGCCTCTTTGAGCTCTGACATTTGAGCTTCTAGCTCTTTCACCGCCTTCATCATTTCTTCCATCCTCATGCTGGTCTCAGGCTCTGTTGTTGTTGCTGCTGTAGCATCTGTAGTTGATGTACCTGTTGTTGATGTTGGCTCAGTGGGAGGGATTGCTGCTGTGTCTGTGGGAGGAGCAGAGACAATTGTTGGAGCTGTTTCAGGTGGCTGAGAGGTCGACTCTCCCTGCTTAGCCTGCAATGCTTTCTCCAACTCTTGCTTTGCCTGCATTAGCCTTTGATTCATTCTCATCAATAAATCTATTACATCCTCTTCTGCTTTTTCTTGTGCTAGTTCCGTTGTTTGTGGATGCATGGTGACAGGCAGCTTCAATTGCTTTCTAAGGGCAGCAATATCTTCCTCCTCCTTCTTTATCAATGCTTTGATGCCCTTGGCATCCTTGGCATCATGTCCCAAATCAATAATTATTTCTTCCAGAGTCTTTATTCTGTTGTCTTTGGCTAGAGAAGAGATCTTCTCCAAATCCAATGAGCAGATGTATTACTCAATGACTCTTTTAATTGGTGGGCCAGCATTGCCTTGTCTGCCAATGTGGCATAGACCATTTCACCCATTTGTTTGTGCAATTCTATTTGGTCCATTGGGTGTATATCTTTGGCAAGGACCTCTAGATTGGTCCTTATGTAGTCAGTTGTAGGTTGTGGTTGCTGAAACTTGGGCTTGAAATGACTTAAGATCATTTTCTCCTCCTTGATGTCATAAGCTGCCATTAGTCTATGCTGTTTGGAGGGTGTCATCTTAAGAAATTGATCATACAATTGAATTCTTAATGACTCATTTTGAACCTTGATCTCCATAAATGATTGTTTAATGTCTGATTGTTTCTTGGCTTGTGACCTTGAGGAGGAGACTTCCATTCCATGCTGCCTCTCCCCTTGTTGTCTGTGAGAGCTAACAGAAGTCTGTTGGCTGATGGCCCTCTTTCCTCTTGTGCTTTCAGTGATGTCTTCCACAATGTCCTCTTCAGGAGGATCTACCCTTTGCCTCTTGGCCTCTTGTTATTCTGCTGACCCAGTTGCAGGCATGGTCTCTTCCTGGTCTCTTTTCTTACTTCTCTCCTCAGGAAGAGGAGTCTGTAGTGCTAGCATTTCTGGTGCTTGTGCCTATAGTGAAGGGGCTTGCCCTTGACTGTGTTCTTTTGATGTAGTTAGCTGTTCTTCCATTGTTTCTTGCTCTGCAACTACTAACTCCTTGCCCTTTGTTGTCCCTGTTGTTGGTGTAGTCCTTTCTTGGGCAACTTGTTGTGAAGTTGTAACAGTTGATGAGCTTTCTCCAGTTTGTTGTGGTATTTTGAATGACACCCGCCCAAAGGAATCTAAGTCAAGATTTTTTTCCAAAATTTTCATGGTTTGTTCCATTTTCTCTTCCTCAGCTAACTCTTCAACTAGTGTGCCCTCCACCCACTCATCTTGGTTGGAAAACTTTTCTATGTTAGGGATGCTCCAATGTTCATAGGGTGCCAGCCTATATTTTACCCTTCTTGCATTGATAAAGCCATATGGGTCATAGGGTACCCACCAAAAGCTTCTCTTGAGTCTGAGTGTTTGACCCAATATTTCATCAGCATCCTTCCATCCCTCTTTCTTGTTCATAACAAAGGGGCCTAATTGGTCTCTGAGTTTCAATCGGGCCTTTTTCTTTGTGCTATGGAAGTGACTCAGATCTGAATTGATGAATTTCCTGAAATATTCCAAGGGAAACAGTCTCATTGGCACATATCTGGGTAGCCTGTAGGGGCATAGCTCACAACCATATATCCTCAGAATAGTGTGATTCTGATAAAAGTACTAGTCACCTATTTTATAGTTTTTAGAGAGTTGTAGTATCTTTTGCATATCATGTGTCAGTCTAGGAGGAGGAGTTCTCATCAGGAGAGAAGAGACTAGGTATACAAACAAATCAATAAACTCACAATAAGAGTAGGGAGAGTTGTGGACTTCAAGAAAGATTGTGGTCCAAAAAATCACAGACCTCATTTCCCCTTAATGGTCCAATTTTCTAATGGGGAATTGGAAGATATCTAGCGGGTAATATAAGAATAGATGATAGATATATGATGAATATTTAAAGATTCCCTCCCTGTTTAGCCTCAACAATTGGTCATGTATCTTGTTGGCAATAAATTTGGCATAGTTGTATTTGACAACAGGGGGTTGTCCTGGGGTAAATATAGACATGATAATGAATATGTTTTCATCAATATGCTCACTTGTCTTGAACCCCAGAACAAAGGATATCATATCAACAACTAATCTACCCCCTTCAGTGAAAGATGCATAGTGGAAAGGAGGTGGCTCCTTAGGCTGGCGATCTGCTCTCATAAACACTTGGGAAATTTTGGTTATCTCTGAGCTGGAGAGTTTGGGACCTTCATCCAGTAAGAACTTCATGGTAAGAGGAAACTGGAGGTGGGTTGGTTTGAAGTTCAGTATCTGATTTATAGAGTCAGGAGTAATATGAAAAAGGGTAGTTCCAGATGGACCCTTAACTGCCTTGTTTGTTGGCTCATAGTTCTCACAGCGGAGGTGAATGATCTCAGGGAATATATTCACAGAGGGGAGGTAGTACATGGGTAGATTTGATTCCCATATGCCATAAACATCATTTTGATTTAAATAACTATCTCTGAGCTCACAGACTGCTTGCAGATGGTTTTGGTTGCCTACTAGGTCTTGGATTAGATAGTCTCTATCAGCTAAGGGAAAATGTTCCAAATCCTTGTGGGGTGCATTAAGAGGAGTGATGTTTAAGGCCACTGGACCTTCCATGGCTAAGCTCTGTTGCCTTTAAAATTGGAAATTTTGGCTATGTGCAAGCAAAATGGGTGAAACAATGGCTCTGTGGATTTCTCTGGGATTTTCACCGTTGAAACTAGTTTGTTGGCTTTAATTTAGCTCCGTGGATTGAATTTAGCTGGAGAAACAGGACTTATGGGCTTCTTTGGCACAATGGGCTACAATTATGGGCAAAAGGCAGCTTTCGGGGTTTCTTGTAGAGTTTGCTGGGCCAAACGAGCTCAATTTTAGCTCACTGTATGGTTTTATGGTGAATTTGGAAACTCAGAGGCTATGGTGAGTATTTTTGGCAACAACATAGTGTTCCTACTTCAATTTATAGGTTCTGTGGCCAATTTTACAGTGAAATCCAATAAAAACAAGGTTGGGAGCTATTTGCTGTAAATACCTGTTTTCTCAGCGGAATGGCCAATTTGCTGGTGACCAGGTGAGCCGAGGGGCCTAGCTGTGGAGTAAAACTGCTGGTTGGTGGACTTGAATGGCAAAAATAGTATTTTGCACATAAATTTGCATGCACAGGTTGTGTACAAAAAACAAATAGAAATGGGTAAAAATAAGCATTTTGACCCCTTTTACCCGAAGTTTTGACTTTGGCGGGTTCGGGGCGCTTTTTTTTGATGATGTCAGCATGACATCATTGGGTACGGATGCTGATATGGCAGGTGACATGGCATGTAACGTGGCAGGTGACGTAGCAGGTGTCATGGCGAGTGACGTGGTGGGTGACATGGCGGGTGATGTCAGCAGATAGGCAGGCAGTAAGGTGGGTGACGTCATTAGGTGACGTGGGCATGACGTCAGCAGGGAGGCGGGCGGGTGGTAAGTGGTATTCCCCGCACCGCTTTTGGGGGGAAGTGGTTTCGGGGGAGGGGGCTCCGAACACACTAGGCGCTTGACACACGTCCTTGGTACGGCGGAAATACCGCCCATCTCCCAGATGCTATATTTCGGCAGGTTAGGGCTCGCGATATATCCGACCACCGTCGGATCTGTCAGCGCTGATCGGACGGCTGGTGGGTAATGAAGGTGGTGGCAGGTTAACAACGGGGGACTTGCTTTAATTTTTGTGTTTTGTAATGTTTTTTGGTGTATTTAGGACTTTGGGTAAATGGGGTTTTAGGGGTAAAAATGCGGGTTTTCGGCTGTTTATTTAGGCAGAGGCCAAACAAGTCCCGATGGGCATGTGGAGGGTTGTTATTGGCCCCGGGTGGACCAATAACTCCCTAAAAAAATTTAAAATATAGCTATAGTTAGCCAAGGGTCAGGGTATTAGATGTTTTAGGGATTTTGTGTATTTATACATAGTAAGGGAGGGGAATATACATAGGAGCTATATAATAGGGTTAGTAGGTTAATATGATTATGTGGGATGGGTTTGTATGGTTTAGGCTAAGTTTGTAGAGTGAAAACTTAGGCATGGGGGGAATGCAAGGATACCCAGTTGTGAAGTCTAGGAAACTTGGCAAAAGGGAATAAAGACATTTTACACAAGAAATGTGGCTTGTTTTGCCTAGGTGAAAACACATTTTCACTTAGTTTTTCTATGAGATGAAGTGGAATAAAGGTAATGTGCAGATCTCATTGCCCTTGGGGGGAATGTCAGTAAGTGTTTCTCGGGAAAATGGGGAGGGGAATTAGTCATGCTCCATTTGTTTTGTAGCCACCTTGCCATGGTACCTTATGATTTTTATGAGATGAAAAATTGTTCCAAAGGAGAAAATTTCTCATACACCTGCTTCTATACCATTAAAATTTCCTACCCGGCCTAGTATACCTAACATTTTCTCTTCATTTTCATTGGGTGCATTTGAACTAGCAAATCCTGATTTGTTAAAATTGGCAACTAGGGAAAAACTTCATGTGGGTCATCTTATTCATGGCTGATAATATTTTTATTAGATTCCTCTCGTTGAGAGGTGTAGGATTGATATAAATATCATCCGATTCCGATAAGTATTCATGGAGATATGAATTTATTTTGATTATGGAATTATTATCAAGCCGACCTACAACTCATGTAGGCTCAGAAGCCCAACAGTCGCATCTATTCAAACACCAACGTTGTGTATAAATATAAGAGGACTTTTCCTCATTTGGACACACACATCTCATCACATCTCTCTCTCTCTCTACTGCGCAGATATGAGTCCCTTCTCTACTGCACTAAAATGGGTCTCTCTCTCACACATGTGAAGCCGGAA
>APFE031708993.1:4520-25742 GCA_000404065.3 Pinus taeda
CAGAAGCTTCCCCTCTGACACTTGCCACTCCATTTTCGACCAGGGATGAGAAAGAGATCTTCATTCTCCAAGTGGAAGTAGGAACTATCAGAGAGAAGACACTAATAAAGATCCCAAAAGATGACTCACCTCTCTGTAATCATCTATATATGGATCCCTCATCACAGAGATCGAGAGGGTGGAATTTTGTAACTTATAGAGAAGTGTTGTTGGTATTCTGATGTACATTTACAGTGTTGGGTGATTTTTCTTTGCTTGAGGTGAAAGAAGGGCTACTTAGCTGGAGGATGATGCTGGGTTAGAGCTGCTCATGGTTGTAATCCTCTTGCTACTTTTATCTGAATAAAGTTATTCTTGTTTCCTTCCATATCCTGGTGTACTTGTTTAAATATGCTTGTATATGGTTAATGTACATCTAATCCTGCATTATTTGTGAATTTAGATCCTTGTTTCTTGCATAGTAGTATGTTGTCATGATTCTACAGGTCATTTTGAAGCTAAGCAGACAAAGAGCGAGTAGCAAAACTCTATCAAGAAGGAGAGGGAATCGAGCGCAAGACTCAGGTTAGCCCTCTTGGTTCTCCTCTCATCTATTTTCATAAAATGAATCAATAGTAGACTTTGATTGTTTGTTTCTAATATAGCCACCCATCTTAGTGGGAATAGCAGCATCCATGTGGACACTATTCCCGTATAACAATACCATGGATTCAAAAAAACAATGGAATACTACCCAAAACCCAATAAACAATAAGGGGCTTTTGACCCACCCCAAAGCCCCTAAATTGGTCTAGATTAGAATATTATATTGTTGTGCTAAGATCCTCCTCAGATTAGAAACAAAATGCTTTCATTATGCTTAAGGATTCACGAATTTTTCAAGTGAAATGGTGAGCTTTTTATGTTAATTTTATGAGAAATTTAACATTAATAAGAGAATGAATAGCAACATAAACATGTACATAAGATCATCAAAAGAACATTATAACAAGAACATGATAAAGGATTTCACCCCTCCTGGGCTACGTCTCTTTGGTCCAAATTCTAATGGCTTGGGCCTCTCTATTATGCTCAAAAGTGTAAAAATATACATTTATAATGCTCAAATGCTTCTAAAACCTACTCCAATGAGTCCAAAATACTCCAAAATGGTACCCTGTCCTCTTTTTCCTCCTCATTTGGTTGAAAATTGCCTTAGTTATAACTTCTTCCAGTCTTTCCATAATTTCCTCCTCCAAATTTGGCTAACTACGAGTTAAGTTCATTATCAGGAGTTAATTATGGTAGTTCCACTGAAATTAGTAGTCCCTCCAACTTCCCCGCTTATCTCGCGGTTAAGGCTAAGTGGTCACATACAAGGTGGTTAGGTCCGGTGGTTAAGGTGACTGTTCTGATAGCTCCATCACAAATCACAATTACTGAGAATCAACGGGTCTTATGGTTTGTGAACGTGGTCATGGGTGATGTGCAATTGCAATAAGTGACGGACCTGATGGAACTATCAACTGCAGTATAATATGTATTGCATTCAAGATATATTGCAATCGGCGGAGCCAGGGTTATTCATATAATGGAACTTACATTTTGTGATATGCGATTGTGATGTCACAATCATAACCTGATCTTGTCGAGGCTGATTCTATAAACTTTCCCTGTTGCGATGTGTGATTATGATTATTGCATCACACCCCGGCTTTTCTCTGGGGCCGATTCTTTAATCGCTAACCCTCTTGCGATATGTTAGTTAAGAAGCAATGCATAGGCGGAGTGGTTAAACCTTTTGTATGATGTGTGGGAGGTCGTGTGGTCGAGCTTGACCTCTGACCTATCTTGCCAATAAAATATTGATGGACCAATAGGAGGACACGTGGTAGCCTCTGACTTTGCCACGTGTCACCTCCTTAATGGTCCAAACCCAAAACATAGGGACTAATGAGATTATGACACTTTTCACCTTTCGATTCACCTCCTGCAAGGAATATTCTAAGGATATTCCATAGAATATTCCAAGGAATATGTTTTTTATTGATTGGACTGTACAAATGCCTAGTTAGCATCCCTCTCAGCTCCTGCACTAAATTTTCCTGTTTGGGAAAATGAACAGATCACGTTTCTGGGTGCATATGGTGTCTGTTTTGCATAAAACGAGTTACATTAGATTCAAGATGACGAGCACTACGTGGTCATTCAGGTTCCACACCATTCTAACAACTTTTATTTTTTAGCATAATTTTGAGCACCTGATCACTCCTCCACATTGGAAGCCTTTTGGACCCCAAAAAATCACTTTCAATTGTACAATATGTTAGGGTATAGTTCCCTCACCTTTCCAACCTCTATCTATTTTACTTTTAAAGGATTTTTACCCTTGAGCCCTGCTCAAAGATAATCGACACTTCCCCTTTTTGATATCCTTGTTCTTCTGTCAAGTATAGTATCTTGTTGAAGATCATCAAGGAATTCTAAAGAAAAGTCTTCAATAGATGGAATTTGAATATTATCTTCTTGATCTTCAATCAAAGGAGGGCCATACAACCTTAAATTCTCAACATTAACAAAAACATAAATTTTCATATATGAAGGAAAATCCAACCTGAAGGCATTGTTACCATTTTTTTCCAAAATTCTGAATGGACCATATCTAATTGGTTTTATATTTTTACCTTCTCCTTGGAGCCTCTCTTTATTAATTTGAAGCCAAACTTCATCACCAACTTGGAACTTGTGATCTTGACGATGCTTGTTGTGCCTTTTTTGTACTTGCCCTGGATTTTCTCAAGTTGTTTTTGAACCTTTTGGTGTATTAGTTGGATTTATTTAATGAACTTTCTTACTTTATCTATGTCGCTATGACCTTCTATAGTAAAATCCAAAGGATATTTAGGCAAGTATACCAAGAATGCCTCAAATGGTGAAGTTTGAGTTGAAGAGTGCTTGGTTCGGTTGTAAGCATGCTAAATATAGTGCGAATGTTCATCCCACAACTTACGATGCTTGCTGCAATACCCATGAAGAAGATGTATCACTATTCTGTTCACCACTTCTGTTTTACCATCTGTTTGTGGATGAAAATTTGTACTCTTTTTCAATTTGGTGTCCATGAATCCCCACAAGCTTGACCAAAAATTCTCAATAAAGTGAGAATCTCGATCACTAATAATGGATGTGGGCAATCCAAAATGCACCCAAACGTTTTAAAAGAATAACTGAGTAGTTTGTTTAACTATAACTTGTTCAGAATAATTGAGTAGTTTGTTTAGCTGTAACTTGTTTAGAATAACTGAGTAGTTTGTTTAGCTCTATCCTCTTTTTGACAATGGAACACCCCCTACAAAATCCATAGAAACACTCTCCCACGGTTGTGAAGGAACCAAAAGTGGTGTGTACAATTCTAACTTCCTATTGCTAGGCTTACTGATTTCACATAATGAACAACGTTTAATAAAATGAGACACACTTTCAAGCATAGGAGGCCAACAACAATACCTTTGTAGATGTGCGACCATCTTACTTACACCAAAATGACCAAAAATATGAGAAGTATGTGCCTTGTTACACGAAAAATTGTCACCATGACTGTTTTTAATCAATATGAGTCTATCACCACTCATACGCACCTCCTTTGCAAGTCTTAAACCTCAACTCTACATATGAAGCTTTGAAAATGAGAGAAAGTCCTTAAAAATCTCCAAAACTCTGGTTTCACACTTTCTCTTAGCCTTACCTACGGTGCTGCAACCACTGGTCATGTCCCTTGCGCACTTGGCCGCTCTGTATCTACATGTATGGGTGCGAACCCCTGTAAAAGATAAAAAGGCGCAAGTTTATTCTTAAAAACTCACTTTGAATCAATTCTGGAAGCTTCTAGAGGGAATCTTGCGCTGGCAAGTTCGCTCCTTGAGGGTGCATGCATCCCATTCTTTAAGGAGCTAACCCCTTGATGTGAGGAGCTTATCCCCTTGAAGAAGGACTCTATCCCTTCAATGGTGGACCTATAACCTCCTTCCCTTGCATTATAAAATGAAGCTTTGGGCTGGTTACTTGGGAGGTTTAAAGCTGGAAATTTTTTGGGAAAATGCTTGCTGGAACTTCGTTTCCGTTATTTGAGCTTTTGATGAGGAATATCGCATACCTTTGGATCTCATTTGGAAGGAAAGCTGGAGCTTTTCAAAGTCAGAAGGGGTCCTGCTTGGGAACCCTGGAAAGCTTGTCTACAGACATTCAGGCACCAAGGTTGAAATTCTTCTTTCTTCAATATTAGTAACATCAAGTTTATTTATCTTAAAGTTGTGTTTATGGGTATTTCAATCGGATCCTTGATCACTATGAGAACATGATTTATTATATTAGCTATGCAGGTGTTCTTTGATGTGTTCTTGTTTGTGTTTGCAGGTTATTAAAAGGATACTCTTTGAAGCTGTTGGAGCAAGGATGCCACAAACTAGCATTGGACTTGAGGTAGGGTCTAAAACACCTCTTAGTTTTTATTAATGAATCAAAATATGTTTAGAGAAAAGTAGATTTGCTTGTCCTACTTGTTGCTAGATATCAATTGATACTACGGAGATCGGTCTTGTCTACAAGAACGGTTTATCCCCTTAACAAATTGGCGACTCCACTGGGGACGAGATTTGATTGTTTAATTTTCCTTAATCTTTGATCTGAGAAACTTGATTTTTTGTTTCTGGTTTTTACTTGATGTGTGTGGGATTGGGTAGTTTGTCAGTCTTGGATTGATTTTTATCTTTTTTATAAATTTTTACAAGGACTACACATTCTATTTAAGTTACAATGTGGACTCGACCGCATTGTTACGTTACTGCACAGAGCGGTACCGCACCTGGTTTCACTGGGGGCCTGCGGACCCTGTCAAAATTTTTGAAAATATTGAAATCTTTTCATCCAGTTTAGTTTAGATCTTTTTTGTTACTTTTATCCTCTGCCTAGATCTACATATATCCTGTTAAAAGTCTCTCATAAGTGAGTTCCATTGGTGTTGTGTTTTGAATAAATTTCTAGAAGTTTTTGCATGCTTGGTTTGGTCTTCACTCAGTCTTTGTAGTGACCTAAAGCTTAGAAGCCTAAGAGACCTTAGATCACCCTGGAATATTTTGTCTTCTTGATAAGTCTGGCTAGTTTGTGAGATCTTCCTTTAGTGAGAAATAGATTTTGTTTCTCATTGCAAAACTTTGAATGAACTTGGTCATAAGTTGTGAATTTCAATTTTTATAAAAAACATAGCTGGGTGTTTTTGATTGATTTGTCTTGCTGAACAAATTAATCCTTAGTTTGCTGAATAACTAAGGCAAAACATCCTCAAAAAACATTTGAAGCTTTTATTTCAATTAGTTTTAAGAAGTTAGATCTCAAGATTAGATTTTTCATAGTTTTGAGTGTGTTGTCTAGAAATTCTAGTTTCTCTTTTGAATTTGTTTTTCTAGTTTTGAATGTCGAAACGAAAAGGGATTTATTTCATGAGCATAATTAGTAGCTTCATTTGAGTGTATTGAAAAAGACAAAAAAGTTTTTCTTTTCGTTTATATGTTAAAGGAAAGTTTTGTTTTCAAGAATTGCATTCTCAACTCTTCCTTTAGCTAGAGATTCATTGAAAAGGAAAAGAATTGATCATCTTAGGTGCATTTTTTAGCGTTTTGGAGTCGAGTCTTCATACCACAAAGTTTCATCTCCATACCTTTTGACTTAAGAAACAACCAATAAAATTAAAGCTTAATTAAAATTCATCTAGCAATTTTATTTATTTATTTATTTCTAGGCCTCTTATCACTAACATAGCTTAGGCTAGTATCTTGGAGTAGGGAGTAATTAACTATCCAAGATAGTTAAGACAAACAAGTAGTCGATATTGCGGTAGGAAAAAAATCCAATTGTTACATGTATGCTCCGGGAAGCTCCTCTTAAAGGAGTCAAACACAAGATCATATCTGAACCAGTGAGGTAATCAATCCTTCCTCATTAGGAACGATAGCAGATATTCACGTATTAAAAACGGTAAACCTCAGATTGACCATTGTCGAGGAGCCTAGGGTCACTTGTTGGTAAACCTTGGATTATGTCAAGAAGCCTTCAAGGGGATTGAGCTTTGTTACTCTGCCCTTGCGTGTATCGGATCGTAGACTGTTCCCATAGGTATATTTGTTTCCGTTGGTAACCTTAGTGGCTATAATCTTTAGGATTCCTTCCTGAGGTGACGATGGAGGGACGATCCCACTGTACCAAGAGCAGACGTTGACTAGACTCACTTGGACTCTCTAGGGGGTTATCTTCACTCGAGACAGTTTTGTGGAGAAACTTGTGCCAGTCTGTTTCATGAAGCAGGTTGTTAGGATAACTATTCCAACCGCCATTCTGTATTGAATTTTGCAAGGTTGGATTTCATCACTAAGTAGTGTTTTTGGTATGGAAAAATACTATTTGTGTGTGGTTTGAACAATTAGATTGTTAGGTGTGTGCTTCAATTGTTTGGTTCTTTAGAGACTCTAGGTGGTTTTCTTGAGATTTTCTTTGTTTTCGTGTGAAGTAATTAATTAATTAATCGTGGCTGAATTATCAAGACAATCCCGTAGACTTCGGAGGCAGCCTCCCGAATATACGCCAAGTCAGCTTGAAGGGCTAAAAGCTCTTGTCACACCTAGTGAAAGTAGAGTTGGGTCACCAGAGACCGGAGAATCATCTTTGGTTATTCATCCTGATTATCACGTTCCAGCAACAGAGTATATTTCTGAACCGCTTTCAGTTTCCGAGCTTACTGGTAGTTCTTCTTCTACTGGTGAACTCATTGAGGAACCTGAAATTTTTGAACCTGAAACTGAATTTACTGCTACTCCATCCTCAGGATTTGCTTCTCCAGTTTCTAGTGCTCTTGGTTCACCCAAGGTAGGAAGTGTCATTACCCAAAATCTTCTGACGGGACTTATTTCTATTGAATAACTTATTATTCCAGACGAGGATATAACTCCCCTTGAAAATCAACCAATTATAGAACTTAGGGAGCGTGAATCTATTTTTTACACTCCTTTTCAAAGTGATGCTTGGCACGTATCTTTGACAAACTTTTTAGAAAATCCGGGTCTCACTGCTTCACCACCTCGTATTCCTTTTCATCCAACGCCCAGAGGTTACTATCCTCTTTCGAATATGTCAAACCGGTCGTCCATGTTTTCTCAAAATCCGAAAACATTTTTATATGGCGGTCCTTCTATTCCATCTGGGTATCAGTCAGTTTCTTGTACTTTTTTGGGAGCATCTCATCAACCCATCGAACATGGGATATCAATTGGTCATAACGGAACTCCACTGTTGAGTGTAGAAGAAATTCTTATGATGTTTGGTGCTATTCCAAATCCACAACCTCAAGGTAGTCAGAATCCACCTGGGGGGCAACCTCAAGGTAATTTGTTCTCGCCTGGGGGGCAACCTCAGGGCAGTCAAATACCGCCTGGGGGGCAACCTCAAGGCAATCAAATTCCGCTTGGGGGACAACCTCAAGGTGAGTACATACCTCAAGGTCAGTACATGCCTCAAGGTCAACCCCAGACTCAATATATGCCTCAAGGTCAACCTCTGACTCAGTATGTGCCTCAAGGTCAACCCCAATATCAATATATACCTCAATGTCAACCCCAATTTCAGTACCCACCTCAAGGTTATCAACCTCAAGGTTAGTACCAATCTCAAGGTTTCCAACCACCTTCTGGTCAATCTTTTGTTCAAGGAACTGGAAATTATCAGTCCTATACTCAACTTGGTTATGGTCCTCAATATGCCCAACCTGTTATGGGCCCTTACCCCAGAATGAATATGGTCTGGGATCCATCTCAGACTCAATAGATTTTGCAACCTAATGTGAAGTTGTCATCTCAAACTGGACAACCCATGGTTTCTGGTTCAACCCAGCAACCCATCTAGTCTACTATCCAATCCTCTGCACCTGGTGTAGTTCATCAGCCTAGGCCTAGTTCGCCTCAAACTCTGCCTCAATCGACTGTTGCAACTAATGCAGCTTCTATTCAATCTACCCCACCTACTTCTGGAGTTTCGATAGCTCCGGTTTCTACTGTTCCTGTATCAACTCCTCAGACCTCTATACCCCAGTCTGGACCTACAATCCAAACTTCGATTCAAATGCCTGTAGGACAACTTGGTCCAAGTACAGTTGTCACAAGTCAACCTCAATTTACTTATCAATCGTACCAGGGACACTATCAATATGGTCCTGCTATGCAAACCCCAGTTTATCAGTATCAACCATACCCTGGGTATAAATATCAACAACCGCAACCTCAACCACCCTTGTTTGTTCCGGTTTATCCTGGTTTTCTGGGAGGATATAATATTCCGAATGAAAATCCAATTCCAGGTTATCCTAGGTATCCTCCTCCTGGAGCTGGTCTTGTGTCCCAAAGTTTTCGAGATCGTAACCATCAGTTACCATTCATCACAACTTTGGATTTACCCGACTTGTCGCACCTTACAAACAATCCAATTAATTATCTTCCATACTAGCCGCCAATGCCTAATAAGTTTCCCAGTGATATTCCCAAGTCTGAAGGAAAACCTGGAGAAGATCCGTCGAACCATGTGATGACCTATCACCTTTGGTGTGCATCAAATTCCATTATAGATGATTCAATTCATTTAAGGCTTTTTCAATGCACTTTGATTGGTCTCGTGGCTAAGTGGTACATTGAGTTGCCACGAAGCTCTTTTTATAATTTTAGTCAGTTAGCTACTTCATTCTTAACTCATTTTCAGTTGCCTGTCAGATATGACAATGGCACGAAATTATTAACTTCATTAAAACAGTCAACATCTACATATATTTTAGACCATATTCATGAATGGCGACGTCGACAACGTTTAGTGAAAGTTTATATCCTGGATCAAATTTTCGCAGAATGATTTGTTAAATCCTTATTACCAAAAATCACTGAGGATGTGGCTAAGGCAGGAGTTGTTACTGAAGAGCAAGTAATTGCTCAAGCTCAGTAGCTTGACTTAGTTTATACACAGTCGGGTACTTTACATGAAAAAATCCCCGATCTTCCCAAGCAAAATCAAATCACTACAACTCCTTTAGGGTCTCATGCCGCTAATGGTATGATTGGTACAGTTAACACGAAAAGTAAGAAGAAATCTGCAAAGAATTCTTCTCCTATCATAACTTTACCAGATTCCCCAACAGGAGAAGCTTCCGCTGAAGTTCCTGCCGATATTCATGTTGTAGAATCTTCTATGGCCAAATCCAAATCCGGCGGTAAAAAAGAAAGGGAAGAAGAAAAATAAACAAAATGCAAAAGAGAAACCAGAAAAAATTGAATCTACTGACGAGAAACGTAAACCTCGCTATCCTTGTCTCATATGCGATGAGGGGCACTTTACAAGAGATTGTCCACATCGAGCTGAGGTTTCAAAAATCGTCAGAGGTTCTCAATAACCGACTGTCTTGAAGGATCCTTTTCCCACTCAAGATAGTAAGATGGTAGGTTATTCCTCAAATCCCTCAGAAGAACCAATTATGATGATGTCCCATGTCAGGATTGCGACGCAATCGCAAGATTATGGAAGTAAGAATCCTATTGGTGGTAAGGAACCAGAATCTTCTAGTTCAAACCCATCAACTTCAACTCCTCCTAGTTCTGATCCGCTAAAGATCGAGAAACCTAATCCAGACCTAGTAATCAAATCGCCTGCTAAAGGTATACTTCAGAAGTCAACTTTCAATCCACATGCGAGAGCTTCTCAGAACTATAACATTGTTGAAGATTTAGCTATATCTCCTTCAACAATGTCGGCTTTGGAGGTGCTACAATCATGTCCAACATAGCATAAATTGTTTTTGTCTGCTATAGGAGCCATTGATGTCCAGGATTCCAACCTCATAATATTCGATTTAGAAAATAGTACACCTCGCTTACCTCATCAAATGGCTTTCCAGATTCCAGTGTTAGTCAAAAAAAGGCCTTGCTTTTGGACTGTGATTGATGAGGGAGCTTCAACGTGTGTTATGTTGATTTCGTGTTGGAAATCGCTTGGTTCTCCGACACTTAACCAATCCCCAATGATTTTGAAGGCTTTTGACGACCGAGGGTTTCATCCTTATGGCGTTATACAGGATTTACCTATAGGGGTAGAAGGTAAAACTGTTAATCTAGACGTGGAGGTGGTTGATGCCCCTCTAGATTACAACCTTCTCTTGGGTCGCAGTTGGTCTTACGCGATGACTGTTGTTGTTTCATCGGTCTTTCAGCTCATAAAATTCCCATATAATGGAAAGATTGTTACAATAGATTAGTTGACTTACTTTTCATCCGACCCAGCCTCTTCTAAGAGTATTCAACATGTCGGTAAAATAGCTATCCCTTATAAGGATGTTGGGGTGGGATTAGTCAAAGATTTTGGTTTACTAGGAACTTTTTCCTTTCCTCCTCCAAACCTATCGCCTCCTTTTACAACCATTCATATGATTTCATTAGACACTATTATTCTTGATGATCCTTGGATCTTTCCTTCCGATTCCGAGGTGGACTCATTTGGTGATGCCATGCCCGTGGGTCCATTTGAAGTTGCATATCAGGCGGTACAGTCATTTTCTGACTCTAGTTTAACTGAAATCGATCCAATGAATGTGGTTAATGAGGAATCACTTTCAATATCAACCTCAACTTCAACAAACTTTTCTGAAACTATTCATACTGATGAGCAGATTCATGAGATTTTATCTGTTGATGATTTACCATGGGAATATCTTCATCATCGATCTTTGTTTTTACCTGAGCTTGATCATTTTGAAAATGATTTCTCCTCTATTTTTACCACTGATTATGTTAAGAACCACAGAATCCATTGAAACATTTTGATTCTGAGTTGAATTTGGGAAACATTTCTTGAACCATTCCTATTGACATTTCAGTGAAGCCCGGAATTATTGAAAACATTCATATAGGTGCTTCTTGTACGGACGAGGAAATCCAAACTTATAAAGCCCTATTTCAAGAATTTCGCGATGTGTTTGCCTGGTCATATGAAGAAATGTCAAGAATCGATCCATCAATTGTTTTCCATCAAATCAAAACTTAACTGGATGCTAAACCCATCCGGCAACATTTGCGTCAGATTCACCCACGAAAAGCTGCTGCTATTAAAGCTGAAGTTGAGAAATTACTTAAAGCAGGTTTTATATATTTGAATCCCTTTAACGGATTGGGTATCGAATATTTTTCTTGTTAACAAAAAGCAAGGAACGATAAGAATATGTATTGATTATAGGGATATTAATCGAGCCTGTCCAAAAGATAATTATCCAACTCCCTATATCGATCAAATAATTGATGATTGTGCTGGCAGTGAAATGTTCTCCTTTATGGATGGATTTTCCGATTACAATAAAATTAACATACTCCCTGCAAATCAACCAAAAACGGCTTTCATTTGTCCATGGGGGACCTTTTCTTATTGCAAATTACCTTTTGGGTTGAATAACGCTGGAGCAACTTTTCAAACGGCTATGTCTTACGCATTTCATGACAACAAGCACATTGTACAGCCTTATCTCGATGATTTACCTGCTCATTCATTATGTAGAGCCGATCATTTCACTCATTTACGAGCCATCTTTATGAGATGTAGGCATTATCGAATTAGGTTGAATCCACACAAATGTGTTTTTTGTATAGAAATGGGATGCTTACTAGGATTTGTTGTTTCAAAAGCCGGCATTCGTGTCGATCCCTCGAAGGTTGAAGCCATTGTTAAATTACCTCCACCTTTGACTCTTCACCAACTCCAAAGTTTGCAAGAGAAAGCAAACTTTTTATGTCGAGTCATTCCTAACTACGCCGAGGTTACGAAAGGTTTTACCAGGTTGTTGAAACAGAACACTCCATTCTTTTGGGATGAGATAGCTCAGAAATCTTTTGATGCACTTAAACACGCATTGACCCATGCACCGTTATTGCATCCTCCCAACTACAACCAGGATTACTTTTTGTACCTCGCCGCTTCTCATTCCACCATTGGAATGGTTTTAGTTCATGAAGATGAATTCAATGTTGAGCATGTGATTTACTATCTTATTCGAACTTTGAATCCAACTGAGCTTAAGTATTCGCATGTGGAGAAATTGGCTCTGGAAATTGTTCAAGCTATCCAGCGATTTCGTCATTACATTCTACTACGCAAAACCAGACTACTTTCTGACTGTAACCCTATGACGTATATTTTGAATAAACAATTTCTAGGGGGCAAGTATTCCAAATGGATTGTTATCCTGTAGGAATTTGACCTGGAATTTGAAAAATCCAAGTCAAAGAAGTCTTTGGTTTTTGTGGAGTTGATGTGTGACTTCCCTCGTATTGATACCGAAACTGTGGCAGAAGAATCCCTTGCGGATGGATCTTTGTTTCTTATTAGTACTCTTGATCCATGATATGGGGATATAATTGTCTATCTCCAAACCTAATATTTTCGGCCTGAAATTTCACGATCTCAACGAAAGAAAATCTGTTTCCAATCCCAACCATACAAAATTATTGGAGATACACTCTATCGTCGTGGGGTGGATTCTGTTTTTCGTCATTGTTTAACTCATGAGGAAGCTGAAAAGGTTCTGAATGACTGTCACTCTGGAGCGTGTGGTGGTCATATGTCTGGGTATGCCACAGCCCAAAAGGTATTGTGCACTGGTTATTTCTGGTCGTCCTTATTTAAAGATTGTATCAATGCAGTCCAGAAATGCCACAATTGCCAAAATTTTTATCGAAGGATGCGTGCTCCACCTGCTCCTCTCCACCTATAATTGTCATTGATCCTTTCGCAAAATGGGGTATCGATTTTATTACATGTAACCCTCACTCAGTCGGGGGGCATGCGTATATCATCCTTGCGGTAGATTATTTTACCAAGTGGGCTGAAGCGATGCCTACATTTTCGGCAAATGGCAAAATTGCTGCTATTTTCGTTTTCAATCATATAATTGCTAGGTTTGGTGTTCCTCAAGCGATTATCACTGATCATAAGAGCCATTTCCGAAACATCATGATGACAGAGCTAGCATATCAACTTGGCCTGCGTCAAGATAGCTCTACTCCATATTACCCATAGGCTAATGGTCTGGTTGAGGCAATCAACAAAGTTCTAGTCACCATGATCCGACGAATCATTGGTATTCATTGGTTGAATTGGCATAACATGTTATTTTCAGCACTTTGGGTGTACCGAACCTCAGTCAAAACCTCAACAAGGTTCACTCCTTTTCAACTCGTTTACGGGTTGGAAGCCATGTTACCCATTGAATGCGAAATTCCGTCATTACAAATAGCCATAGAATTACTTCCAGCCACTTCCAAAGAGGAAAAGTGTTTGTTTTACTTAGCTCAATTAGATGAGAATCGACATGATGCTGCTTTAGCAATTGAGACTCACGCAAAAAGGATAAAAGCACAGTATGATCAAAATGTTACACCTCGTAATTTTTCGGAAGGGGACCTAGTTTTATTATACAATCAAGCTAATGATAAGCTAGGGGCTGGAAAATTTGTACCCATGTGGCATGGTCGTTTTGTTGTTAAGCGAAAGCTAGCTAAAGGGGCTTATGAATTAGTAGATTTTGACGGTGTCTCTTTAGGTAAACCCAGAAATGGGATTTACCTGAAAATATATTATGCTTAAAGTTTGGTGTGGAGAATTTGGTTAGAATAGATTTCTTTCTGGTTGGTGTGTTTTAGATTAGAAAGTGTGCCTAGTTTTAGAATGTGTTTTGTCGTTATTCCTGCTTATCTTGGTTTTACTCCTGATATTGCAGATGTCGACGTCTTCTCAAATATACATTGGTTTTGTTGATGGTGCCTGTCGTAGTACACAGAATATTTCTTCCGCAGCTTGGGTTATCTATTTATCCTCTGACGAGTTAGTATCTATGCATGGGGTAAGCCTTGGTCAAACAACGAATAACATTGCAGAGTACAGTGTAGTGATTGAGTTATTATCTAAATCCATCTCATTTGGGATTCAGAGTTTGATTGTAAGGTTAGATTCTGAACTTGTTGTATTACAACTTAACAGGGTTTATGCCATTAGAAATCTAGTATTATTAAGATTATTTTTGAGAGTTCGTCTCTTGGAACGTGAATTTGATTACATTGAATATCAACATATTCCAAGATATTTAAACACATTAGCAGATGTAGTTGCTTCTAAAATGATAAGTAGACATTTGCAATAATCAAGATAGTAAATTTAAAAGCATCCCATAAACATGTTATACAAGATAACCAGTAATAGCAATATATCATAGCATAGAAGTGTGTCAAAATATACATCGTCTTCGATCATAGGTTGAAAAACACCTTATGATCGACAAAAATGATAGCACAAAAAGATATAAATGTCATATGAAGTCTACAATGGTGATCATCCTATCCCTGATGATGATCACGATAAGAAACCACTGCTCGGGCTACCCTACAAAGGAACCTCCCAAAAGGTCTTGGGACCCCAATCACATAACGTTGAAACCTAAGAGGAATATCGTCTATGCTAGTCTCTGGAATATCTACTGTTAAACACTCTAGATGACTCTCCAATTCGTCCAAGGTCTCTGCTGATTGGTCCTGTGGGGCCGGTGCTACAGTAGTTGGGTGTCTTCTCTCATAAGGCAGGAGAGCAGCTGGTCGCCGTGGACCTACATCAGCATTTAAAACTTTTTACTATCATTTTTTGGATGATTTAAAAACAAACAAAAAAATTTAATTGAGTAAATGTTGAAAATAATTTTACCTGTATCATTCCATTGTTCTCCTGGTGGAAAAGCCATGTCTGGATCACCACGATAATCCATCCTAGCATATGGAAAATCTAGTATCACAAAAATTTGGTTTCCCAACCAGTGAAAATACTCAGGTGAGAATCGAACAACCTCGGTGCCCTCCTTAGGATGGCGGGCCATGACTACAACCCAGCGCATAATCCTGGGATCTCGAGGAAGTCCAGCTTCAACGGTAAGTTGTTGTGGAACTAGCATAGGTACCCTCTCTAGGGAAAAGCTCACAACTAAGTAACCATATCCAAAGTTCTTTAGTTGTCCATTCTTTTCCCTAGTCAGTTGGCCTTTCACATTGGCCAACACAGCATCGCACCAGTTGAAGATGGTGCCTCAGAAGTAGTCTACTGCCATGCACATCTGGGAACCGGTAGCTAAATGCAATGTTGCACTTCTTCACATTCTGGTGACAGTAAATGCGATCACTTTAAGTTCAAGACGGGTGATGGTCTTCACATCTATCCGTTTGTCCGTAGTTTGGACATTACAAAACTCTAGTCGGAGACTAGTGACAGATTGGCCACCTGGCCTAGATCCAAATAGAGATAATCCTTCACCTCTCTTCGGCAAACTAGTCAGAAAATAAATTTCCTCTGGCTTGATTTCGATCCGGTGTCCTCCAATGATGAAACACTGGTCCTACGTGCTCCACCTGTCTACCAGCCATTATAGAAAGTCTACCTGTTCCCTCATGGCAGGTATGGCCCAAAATTTCAGTAGTCCACATGCTCTTAAAGCCTGTAATGAAGGTGGATGGAGTAATGCAGCTTGATCCACATCTTCATGTTCTCTTTCCCGCCAAATAAGCATCTTGCCTATCTGCATTGCAAAATAGGCGGTTTAGAATTTTGTGATTTCAAAACATTTGGGTAGAAATGAGAAATTATAGGGTTTCAAAACGCATTTCGCGGGGTCCGCACCCGCCGCGTTAGGAATAGTGCATAGGTTCACACTCGTCCTTAAGGGGAGGTGTGAGACCCCAACTATTTCGTTTATACGAAAAAGTCGGGGTTCGCAAGGTATACATGCTACGCCTGCACAACCACCACGAGCGATTTTTAACCATAATTTTTCTCAAAAAATGAATTTTAAAGCCCTAAAAATGAAAATGAAACAGATGAAATGCAATTCAGGGACGATGTGGATTACTTGGAGTGTACGGTTCTCAATTCCAACGGTCGGATTTTCCGCAATCTTCACAGGAATTTTTCTTACCAAAAGCTCTTACTTTTTACTCCAAAGCCAAACGGTGAAAATGAACTTGTAAAAGCCCTTTTTATAAGATTTTTTGAATAAATGAATTTTTAATTTATTTATTTTTCACTTTAAAAAGGTCACTTTTGGTACAATTTTATTAATTTTTAAACAGATATGATTAATGTTTGCAGTTTTTGTGCAAAATATTAGGTGTTCAGGGAGAATTGGTCATTTTCAACAAAAACACATAGGAGTCATCTTTAAGCTCTTTTCTGACTCGTAAAATATGAAAAGATTGCTGAGTTTTTCTTTTTAGGCTCGTTAAAACGGAATTAAAAAGACAGTCCACTTACAACTCTTTTCTGACCGTATAAACATGAAAAGTTTGTCGGACTTTTGTCGTTTCGAGTTTGATATTGGTAATAAAACGACGTGTTTTCGATCGCTTTTTTACTTTTTCATATTTAAGGCACTAATTATGAAAATTACTCCTTGATTGTAATGGCCAAGTGGTTCTCTCAAGTATTATTTTATATTTTTTCGGGCTTGGGAAACACAAATTTATGAAAAATGACAACCATGGAGTTTTCTTAAGTTTTTCTTCTGACTCCCTAAAATTGAAAAACGTCGAGTTTCTCCTATACTAGACTTGTTAAAATTTAATACTAAAGGACCTATTCAATTACAAACAGAAACAAACCACTCCTTCTTAGGGTTTGAATCTTAAACTAAGTTGGACTCATTCGAAGGATGAGCTTATAACCAAGAAAATGTTATCCTCCTCAAGGTTGTCAAAAATAAAGAGGTACTTGCCAAAAATGGTGGGGGAAAAGAGAGAAAAATGAACCTGATTGTTATACTTTGTCTTTTGAAAAGCATTCAACCACTCTTGAACATGACACTTTTTCGTTCACTTGGGTTGGGAAATCCTTTACCTAACAGTTAATCAAACCATATTGAAAGTCTTCAGCCGGTTTCCGGGTATTAGCTTTGGGTCAATTGTAACCAAACCATCTGCAGTGTCATTATGTGTTCAAGAGGTCAGTTCAAATAAACCATTCATTTGCGAAATATCTGTCATCCATCTTGAACATCCCAGAGTTATTCCTTGCCAAATAAATTTCCTCAAAACTTGATCTATGATTTCGTGTTGTGGGTTTGCCTGCAACGGATCGCTTTCTATCGACTCGAACTCATTATCTAGGAAGATGATCTAGAAATCGTCAGTACCTTGGAATTTGCATGCCTCAATGGCAGGTTTCTTGGCTTTGACGATAGGTTGCATCATTGACCTTCATTCAAAGGATTCTGTGACGTGTTCGACATCGACTCATTCATTCACATTTCATGGATTGTACTGATTACTTTGAGGGCCATTGACATTACTGGTGGTTCCTCTCACACTTGTTAATGGTTTACATCATTGACTGGTAATCAAGTGGTTTCTACAATGTTCGACTTCGACACATTCATTCACATGAATAGAATCGTACTAGTTCGGGAAGCAGAAATGAAGACCCTGGATCTAGTTTCCACCATCCAAGCTGCGAGGAATTTTGTTATTCATTATACAATGTACTATTCATAAACAGATGGTTACGCCCATACTGTGTCTACATATGTCTTTACTTGTGATGTATTACAAAATCATTCATGTATCAGAGTAGTTTAGATAGTTTCTAGTCAGTTTTGATCTGAGTATGGGAATGCCTACCTCAGGGATGATATATATCTATATATATATATATATATATAATATATATATATATATATTATATATATATATATATATATATATATAATATATAGTATATATATATATATATATATATATATATTATATATATATATATATCTATATATATATATATATTGCATTGAATGTTTTTATAGGTTCCGACTGGGGTATCCACAGGAAGATCCTTGAAATGATAAAGCACTGCACTCTTCATAGATAATAAAATTATCCTCATCTATTATAGACTTCGCACTTTAGGGGGAAATCTGTTACACGAAAAATTGTCACCATGACTTTCTGTAATCAATATGAGTCTATCACCACTCATACATACCTACTTTGCAAGTCTTAAACCTCAGCTCTGCATATGAAGCTTTGAAAATGAGAGGAAGTCCTTAAAAATCTCTAAAACTCTGGCTTTGCACTTTCTCTTAGCCTTACCTGCGATGCCGCACTCACTGGTCATGTCCCCTGCACACCTGACCGCTCTGTATCTGCATATATGGGTGCAAACCCCTATAAAAGTGAAAAGGTGCGAGTTTATTCTTGAAAACTCACTTTGAGTCAATTCTAAAAGCTTCTAGAGTGAATCTTGCGCTGGCAAGTTCGCTCTTTGAGGGTGCAAGCATCCCATTCCTTAAGGAGCTAACCCCTTGATGTGAGGAGCTTATCCCCTTAAAGAAGGATTATATCCCTTCAATGGTGGACCTGTAACCTCCTTCCCTTGCACTATAAATGGAAGCCTTGGGCTGGTCACTTGGGAGGTTGAAAGCTGAATATTTTTTAGGGTATATGCTGCTGGAACTTAGTCTTCCTAATTGAGCTTTTGAGAGGAAAGATCACATACCTTTTGATCTCATTTGGGAAAGAGTGAGGCTTGTCAAAGTAGAGGAGATTCCTACCTGGACCATGGGAAGAGCTTGTACAGCATCAAGGCACCAAGGTTGTAAAGTTCTTCTTTCTCAAAGTTAATATAATCAAGTTTATTTTTCTCAATAAGCTCTGTTTAATGGTTTATTTCATAGACTCCTTGATCACTATGATGAACATGATTTAATATATTAGCTATGCAGGTGTTCTTTGATGTGTGCTTGTTTGTGTTTGTAAGTTATTAAAAGGATACTCTTTGAAGCTGTTGGAGCAAGGCTGCCACAAACTAGCGTTGGACTTGAGGTAGGGTCTAAAACACCTCTTAGTTTGTATTAATGAATCGAAATATGTTTAGAGAAAAGTAGATTTGCTTGTCCTGCTTGTTGCTAGATATCAATTGATACTAGGGAGATCAGTCTTGTCTGCAAGAATGATTTATCCGCTTAACAACTCTTAATCTCATAAAATTCAATTTGTAAAGGAAGAGCAGGCCATGGCGCCTTCTTCCACCTATGAAATCATGTTGTTAACCCTGCGCAAATGTGATATGCAACCTCTTGCATGACCAAATTGTCCATGACAAACCATGGTAGTACATGTGAAGGCTTCTCTCTGCCAAGCATCCTGATCAAGGTTCCATTGGGTGAGACATACTAATATGCAATGCTAAATAATGCCTCCATTGCTTCTTGGGACATGTAAGGTGGATCCTGCTCAAATATCAACTTGTACACCGGGGTGATGAAATGGTCTGCTAGCCTCACCATAACTCCTTGGTAGTTGCACTCGGAAAGAAACTTGTAATAAATATTGATGGCATGCTCATGTGGTGTCCATATCCAACCCATGTCAAGAAACTGATGGTGGGCATGGATTGCATCAAGTAAATATGCAAACATGTAGAATATTTCTTTCTTATCCTTGGCCATATTCTGAGCATTATTCATGTGGACTTTCAACTGATGAGCCAATAGATCTGACCAGTTGAATGGTTTTCCATCATTCACTGGCTGGTCCAACACAACTAGCCAATTTTGCAGAAAGGGCTTTGTGCTTTTTTGGCTTAGTGGGTCCTAGCCCAAGTTCAAATTTAATTTTTCCAAACAAATCCCTACACTACTGGCCCTTTCAACATCAACTCGTGAAGCACAAACTGAAGTATTACCCGAAGCAGTATGGAGGGATGCTAGAACCAAGTTTCTGCACCCAGAGATAATTGTGATGTCGTTTTGTACCCTAAATATTCCTTCGCGTGGATCGATAAGTCTCTAAGGCTTATCAATATAACTTCCTTTAACCAACCTCTAGACCTTCGTGAAGTTCTACGACTGTCTTTCGCAGACCCTAGACAGGTGAATCAACCATTTACGCACCTCTATAATTACCCTTAGTCTTGTATTTACCCAGATCGGCTTAAGTGTTTGATAACATTAACAAGCAACAAGATATTATTCACGTAAATGTTATTATTACTTGCGTTCACATGACAATGTAAATCATGTAAAATCGCGCATCAATATAGTATTAATTCATGAACCCGTCATTCATCATACTATAATAGTTAGACAAAACATAGGAATTGCTAGAATAATCTCTTTGTTAATGCTTATGTTCTTCTTACAGACTCAAGACTTCCCTACGCACTTAGTTGCAGGGATCCAAACACTCAGCTGCAAACTCTACTCTAGGCCTTTGTGCACATGGTTGCAGAGCATCTCTTCTACTCTAAGACTTCTTCACTCTTACTACTAGTGACCCATTACATTCATTGATCATTATCATCATGCCTTAGACTCTCTAAGACTCTCCTACTTATACAATCCCATGGTCCGCAGACCATGAGTAGGTCTATACAAGCTGACACAACTTACGTAACAGAAGGGTAAAACCCTTTATGACACTTTACCATCTATACACTTTGTGACCACATTTTGCGGGTACTTTACACCTTTTACAATAAAACTTGGGCTTTTTGCCCCAAAACTTGGGCTTTTGCCCCAAAATTGACCCTAGGGGGCCCTGTCCCAATAGGCCCCCAACACAAATATTGTGACTCTCCCCTGAGTCACTCTGCTAGCACATATATCTTACTGTGAAGACCTCATAGCTCGACTTGTGCCACTGCTACCTCAGCTGCGCTCTGCGTGGTAGCCTTCTTGATCTGCTCCACCAGCTGCTCCGTTGCTGGTCTTGCACTGTCTTCCTTTATCTTATGTTGTGTTCTTTGTAGGCTCGCCAACTTCTCCTCAATGGTAGCAATGATCCAGATTTAAACAGGAACGCAATAAAATACAGAGATAACCATATACACAAAGATGCAGCGGAAATAATACTTCATTTCATTAATCGAAAATACTGAAATATGCTTACAACCGGAAATAGAAATAAACCAGCTAGGGCGATGGTAGCTTATCTCTGAGAAGAGATGTGTGGCTACATGCCTCTGAACTGTGTTACAATGAGGCTCGAGGCCTATTTATTGTTGAGAAACAATGGAAAAACCCTTCACATTCCAAAACCTAACCCTGGAAGATGAAACGCCAAATTGTGGGCCCTGTTTTTGGGTAAGTTGGTACATCAA
>APFE031708999.1:0-12939 GCA_000404065.3 Pinus taeda
TTTCTGATTTGGTTTTAAGGGAATGGTATGCTAAATCACTGAGGTGTCATAGGACTTCAAGTCCTCATAACTCCAAGAAAATACATCTTGGAACTCTTTGAACAAATCCACATATTTTGGTTTTTGATCAGGGGGCAGATTTTTGGACAACTTAATCATTTTGGGCTGTTCTGTTGTCCCTATGTTGTGTTCTTCTATAGCAGCATTTAAAGGCTCCATTTTTGGTTTCTTGGGCACATCATTGTCATCAAACATGTCCTCTAATGGAGTAAGGCCAACAGGCAGAAAATTACTTTTTAGGTCAATAAAATCATCCTCAGCTTTGGCTGCTTCCTCTAAACACATTTGTTTTAGTTGCTCTATGTTTGCGTTGTCAAAAACCGTTGGGTTAAGGATTTGTTTAGCTGTTGAAACTATTACAGCCTGCTGATTTTCTTCTGTTAGCTCTTGGGAATAATTCATGGCATCCATATCAACATTTGTGTTTGAAAATTCACCCTCAAGGGTGAGGAAATTGTTAATCTGGGTATCATTTTGAAACACTTGCCAATCCTTAACATTGTTGGGGACTGAGGGTCTATGTTTTATCTCAGCAGTGAAATGGTGATTTGGTTCAAAGGGAAGCTTGCATGTGCTGGCAAAAGTTGCTAGGCTGTGAGCATGAATATTATGGTCTCTTGAAATTTTGGCAAGCTTGGATTCATTGAAAGACTTGAGTATCTCTGTGGCAGCAGTCCTATAAGCTCTCATTCTATTATCATTGGTAACAAAGTTACCTTTCATCTGTTGTATAATCAAATCGGAGTCGCCTAGAATGGACACTTTTGCAGCTCCTAGGGCTTTGAGTAATTTAAGGCCTAAGAGGAGAGCCTCATACTCTGCCATGTTATTAGTACATCTGAAATTTAATCTATAGGCATGGCCTTCTGCATGATTATCATGTGTATTGTGAATCCATACCCCTGCCCCTGCTCCTAACTTATTGACAGAACCATCAAACTCTAAACACCATGTGATTTCTTGTCTTTGGTTTGTATTAAGAGTTTCAGTTATTTGAGGATTGGACAGACTTAAAATTTCTGTTTCGGGAGGTTCTTCTTGTTTGTTGGTTGCCTTGACTGTAATTTCATGGGTATTGGCAACTGATTCCTTATTGATGCATGTTTCTTGCTCTAAGGCTAAAGGCTTCTCATCCGTTGGAGGTTTGGTGTCCTCATTGAATAGAATAAAAGAATCCATATCAGAATGGATTGAGTAAATCGGAAAATTATGGGGCTTTTCCTCATTGCTTACCACATACTTCATCAGTGTTTCTCTTTATAGTCTCTTTGGTTGCCCAAAGACATATATAGTGGCATAGGAGAGGTCAAGTTGAAGGGATCCTTGAAGTTTTTCTCCCCATGATCTTGATAGGAGCATGCCATATTTTGTTGGTATGTCAGAAACTACTACGTCCATTAGGATTGTCTTGTTGGGAAATTGGACTAGAGACACACACAGGTCTTTGATTAAGCCAAAACACTTGACTTGATTTGAGTCAAAGGAGTATAGATCTTTATAGGGTCTTGTGGCATCAAGGTTTAGTTTTTCCATTACAGCTTTGGGCATAAGGTTATGTGAGGCACCTGAGTCAAACATAGCATTATGCAAGATTTTGTCATGTATGTGCAAATTGACATAAAAGGGTGGGACAGGTCCATATGTTGATTTTCCGTTAACTTCTAGACCAAACAGCAGCTCAGGGGTATCATCTAAAACATTTACATCATCCATGACCTCTGGTAGTTGAAGTGACCTTTGAATTTGTTGCCTATATTCATCATGTTTGGCAAGTTCTGAGAGGGGAATGGATATCTTGAGCTTTCCAATTTCTGCTTCTAAGTTAAATGGTTTATCCAATGGAATTCTTGCATTAGCAGTAGTAGTTTTTTGCTTGTCGAAAGTGTTTTCGGTGTTTTCTTTTTGAATGCCAGCGTTATGGTAAATGACAGTTTGTGATATTTCTGTTTTGGGAAGATTTTTTGGAGTGCCATTCAGTTTTTCCTTTGAGGGAGAGGGAGATAGAGGCTGATCAATAGGAGGCTGAATGTCTGATATATCCTATACCGTTATCTGATGCGGGTTTGGGGCAGCCATGTCAGCCGGTCTGTAATGACAACATTGTCTTTGATTTTATTAGGCATTTTGCTATCCTTTGTTCTGTTAGGTGCAGGGGCATCAACGGTCCTTGTTCTCAACTTATATTGTTTGTGCACCTCGTACACATCAGAATCATAACCTTGTTTGAAATCAAAAGACTCTCCTGACTTGGTTTGAAATTGTTTTACATCAGGGTAGTCTCGGTCCTCTTCAGTGAGAAAGATTTGTTGTTTGTTTTTCGAATCTATCAGGTTCGTGTGAGCCTCATCTGCGGGCTCACTGGATGTGGATGCCTCCGCGTAGTTTTCTTGGAAAGGAGGCCTAATATCATGGTCGGGACTAGCCCTTTCAGTGTTTATGGTCTGATTTTTCCTGAAGTTCGGGTTCCTTATAGTGTTGGTCTGTTGTGCTTCCCATGATGATTTTCTTTCAATGCTCTCTACTCTGTCTCCTAGCCTATGCATGCCGTTAATGATAGCATCTAGTTTTTGATCTAAGGCTGAGGGTTCTTCCTTGAAGGTGGTTCTTCTCTCAATTCTGGCTCTGTTTCTTTTGGCAATCAGATTTTCCTCCACACTAACAACAACATCTTGCATCTCTGCGAGGCTTTGAGGGGCTCTTTCCCTTAACTGATATGCCATTTCAGCATCGAAACCATCAGGGAATTTGTACAAAGAAAGATGAGGTGGTGGTCTTAAATTTGGTGGTATTGCATTGTAGACATTATTAAACCTCCCGCACTAGTCCAAAACAGCCTCTTGAGGTCCTCTTTTGATAGTATCATACTCAGATAATATGTGCAAGGGGTCTTTTCTTTTCTCCCGTCTATTGACAAATGTCTGGTATAAGGCTTCTGGGTTTACTATGGAGTTGGGTGTAAGCGCTCTAAACCAGGTTTTGACATCACCTATCAAACTTTGGACAAAAATCTTCATCCTTACACTATCGTCATCAATCTCATAACTCTCAAAGTAATCCTGCATTTTCTTTGTATGTTGTAGGGCTGTGCACGAATTTGTGCCATCGAAATAGGTAATCTTTTTCTGATAATCCTGAGGCATAGCCCCGGGATTAGCAGGCAGCTGTAAGGGCACATATCTATTATCCATTTTAATGGGGATAAGGGGAATAATAGGGAAAAGTGGAACGACTGGAGTGACTGGGATAACAAGAACAATCGGGGTAATAGGAGTAGTGGTGGTATTTGCAGTGAATGGAGGTGTGGACACAGAAGTTGGGGAATGGATGTTGAACATGGGGAAGAAAGGTTTGAACGGACCAAAACCTTAACAAGGGTTGAAAAACTACTCGGCTGAACTGTCTTGGGAATAGTATCAGCAGAATCTTCTTGCTGCTCTTGTTTCCTAAGGATTTCGGGGATTATATTGGGGTTTTCAAAAACAGCCGGGGGATTCGAATCGGGATTTGACCTTGTATGACGCAAATGCTTCTTGGGAGCCAGCTTCTAACTTATTTTTTGGGAATTTTTCTAAGAACACAAGTCAACCGGACTTTTTATAGGTCGATTTCTTCCTCTGTGGAGCTTCAGACTGGTTTTCTGAGATTATCTGAGAAAGCTCCCCAGTGGCGTCGCCATTATGTTATCACTCAGGTTGTCCCTAAGCTCCTGAAGGTATACGGCCGAGGTAACCACAAACCAATCTTTGGATTGCAGGTTCTATCCCACCTGCAATCAGAGAGGGCTCTCTCTTAATGTTTAACTTTGTTTGATGATGATTTTAGGCTAGCTATTGGGTTCAGTGGATTTTGTTTTTGGGTGGAAGGAAGGCTTGGGTGAAGGGGAGATGTCTTCAAGAAAAGAGGTAAGGCATAGTAAGATAAGTTTCAAACCATTGGGCGTGGAGTCATGGAGTGCAACTGATGGTGCGTTTTCTTGGTCACAAGAGAAAGGTGGAGCAAGGTAGCTATTCATGAAACAATATCCGAGCTGAACACAGATGTGTTGAGGGCTAAGGAATGAGAGGCAACAAAGAATCTCTCAATCAGTTTAGCAAAGGGAACATGAAAGAACCATACTTAAGAGCAACTAAGAATTCTTAAATAACAATTATTTATAGGTGAGTTAGAGTAAATATGAGCCATGAGGAATTCATATTTATGACTAAATCAAGAGGAAAACATTTAAAAGGCACAGAAATTGAGCGTAGAGTGCATCAAATAAAATTCTAAACCAAACTTTTGTTCCGTGACTTGAGCTTATGTGAAATTGAAAAATTACAGAGGTGAGAAAAACTTATTGTTTCATATAACAGCACGAGAATTCCATCGTTCACTCTTCAAAACCATTAGCAATGCATCCAACAGTTCATCCTCCAAGCTTTCAGAAATCTTTGATTATAGAAATTATCAGGTATATAGTGCGAGTCTTAGCTCAAACAAAACATCAACCAACAAATATCAACCAACCAACACCCTTAGTTACATTGTTTCGGGCCCTCTTTATAGGTAAAATATCCTGGAGTTTTTATTACAACCGACCTTAACAGGTCTACGGGGAAAAGTGTTTTAAACCTAAACCTGTGATGGAATTAAATGCAAGTAAACATCCCTTGAGCTGCGCCTGAGGCAGCTGGATCAAAATGAGTTAATATGGTGTCTTTGACGGCCTAGTGCAGTGCTTCTGTCATAACTGCGTTTTGAGTTATGGTCCATTGATCTCATGTGAGTTTTAATGTGCAGTCATTGTGATGATGAGCGCTGAGTGGTTCCTTAACTGCTTCTTGACTTTTGAGGATTTCTTTTAATGTTCTATTCACCTCGAGCCCTGAGAAGCCCTTCTCTGATACACTTTGCCGCAACACTGATACTCTTTGACGTGGATTTTGGCTCTGCATTTGCTCTGATACTCATTAAGGCCTGAACCGGGTCTCTCTCTGTCTTCTGCTATGATCCAAACTGCAAAATCGGGCCCTTTCGGCCCTTTTCGGTGCAAAATTGGCCGAGGAATCAAAAGATTCCCTAAAGATTCTCCAATATGGCCTATTTTTTGTAGCGATGCGCAATTAATCCGAGCCTTAGAATTTGAATCCAAGCCTCCTAAGATGCTTTTTCGCGCTTGCGCTCCTTTCTTTGGCGAGTGACATCAGCATGATGTCAACAGCAGCTCCTGGTACGGTGGATGACGTCAGCGGGTGACATGGCAGGATGACGTGGCAGGGTGTTGGATGGTGCGGCGCCTTATGTATTTCTACGATGCGATAGTAATAGCTAAAATGCTGTGAATTTGCGATGAATTTGTAGTGAAGCGAGTTTTTAATGATAAATCGTATTTTAAACAAAATACGTGAATAAATAGAGGCATGTAGCGAGGAAGTGTTTGCGAAGCGATATGCTCTCTTGATGTAGTGGCAATGTCGCATCAGAGAAAAGGAAGCGGCATGCATTTCGGGCGCAGGACCCTTGCGATCACCGACTAGCGATATCACATCGGCTAATGGGGGAGGGGCGTATATATGTGGCATATGGTATTTGCGATACGCCGATTGCGAAATGTCATCGGCGGGACGTCCATCAGGAAGAAACAACAGCGAGCCATAATACCCTTGCGACCTCGGATTGCGATAATCGCGTCGGAGGGGGTCCACCGGGATCGAAAGAATGTTAAAGAAATTGGCAAGGGTTGTTTGTGATCGGAGGAGGGGAATATATGGTTTTGAATATTATTTGCGGCCTCGGAAGGGGTTCGATAACCTTAAGAGAGAGAATTACATGCTTTGGAAGGAGTCCACTGTATTGGAAGATGGTTTTGGAGGGGGAAGATGATGGTTCTTGCTATGTTTCAGACAAACTTAGCAATTCCCAAGTGTACTTATGGTTATTTTTCAACCAAAGGGAGGGGATAAATATATAAGGGAGTTATTAACATAGTTAAAAATAGGGGATGAGGAGATAGATAGGGAGCTATATAGTAAGGTTAGCGGTTAATATGACCAGTGATAAGGAAGCGCTAAGTATGTGAATCTTAGGCTTTTTAAAGGAAGCAATGATCCGTAAAGGGAGTATGAATATTGCTTGAGTAAAGCAGATCTTTACCAGGGTGAATTGTTATGAAAATGATGAAAAGGAGAGTTATCAAGCAGATCTTGACCTCTCTAGGGGAAGTTAGTAAATGATATAGGGGAGAGAAGAAGGGGAAGTTAGACATGCGTCGCTTGAAGTCCTTCAAAATGGGAACTGCTTTGTCATACTGATTGAATGGATATAACATTTGAAAACACAAAATTGATCATAATCAATGATTCTGCAACCACAAAGCTACCTACCCATCCTAATTACCTAACATTTTTTCTTATTTTTGGTTTGGGTGCACTTAGACTTGCAGACCTAGCTTTTCAACTTTTCTTTTTCTGTCCTCCTATCTGCAGACTACCCTTATTTCTTCCAAGGGCCCAGATTAAACAGTTGGGCTCCTTTGCTTTTCTACCTGTCTAAGAATCTATCAAGATTAAACTGTTTGAACAGATATTCATTCTCTATATTCTAAAACAGGAAATTGAAACCTAGGGAGACCAAGATTAAGCTGTTTGGACCTCCCTTTAGCAAGAAAAGTCTACAAAAATGGAATAATTCTTCAAAATTGGAATGCAAAAGTTGAACTTTGACTAGCATTCTTTCATGGCCTCTTTCTTTGGTGTCTGTGAGAAAATATGGAGCATTGCAGCATGCAAATTATGACATATTTGGCTTGTAAAAACGTCAATCATGAAATATGAGTAACCTACTGCAGCAGGAGGCTAACACCTGGAAGCATGGATTCTAGGAGAGGGGAAATAGGATTAGAAACACCCAGTGTTTCTTGTTGGAAGACTATATCAGTCAGCTAAGTTTGGAGGAGCCTTCGCAGTGCTAGTTTTTTCTTGGGCCTAGTAATCCCTCTGGATTTGAAAGAGATGACCTTGATGGTGGAGACAACTCTAGGGGATTATGTGCTCTAAGGACCCTATCAAGAGTAAGTTGTTTACCCGTGGCAATCTCCATCCCTGTTTGATGTTTAGCTTTTGACAAGGAGGATGGTCTACCTCGAGGGAGTTTCAAAGAGGTGGGGGAAGGTACTAGTCTAATGCCTATAGCATCTGGTGCCCAGAACCGTGAATGTGAGTGAAGGTGGTATTGATGGGAGATGGGACCAATTTTAGGTTTCCAATAAGATGGCACCTCCTCTGGAAAAGAAGGCGGGGTACATGATATAGTAGGTGGAGGGGAAATCAGTGGACATTCAAGGTGATTAGGGTGGGATTGCAAGGTAATAGTGCTTTGTTGTGGTCCCATAGCTTTATCATTATATGCCGAAGAAATAGTAAATTTTGCAGAGCAAGGATCAGAATTTGACATACCCGAAGATAGCGCGGCTCCAACGGCCACCTTAGAACTGGTAAGTGGAGGTGAAGGAGGCCGGAGAGGTGTTTTCCCACACTTCTTCAGTGTTGTTGAGACCGGCCTAGGTCTAGCTGCTTTAGTGTCTATATGCTCTACCTCCTTCGAGTGATCTGCCTGTGTCTGAGCTTTCATTATGGGTGATGACTTCCCTGTGTTCCCAATATTGAATTTCCCTAGAAGAGGGCAATATTTGTAGAGGTGACCAACTCTGTGGCATTGTCTACACCAAAAGGGGACCCCCTCGTAGTCAAGGATCTGAGTAAGATGGTAATTCCTCCAATGCAGGATGATTTTCTCCTACGGCCCTCCTCTAATTTCTAAATGTACTAGGATCCGTGCATAAGCCATAACCCCAATGGAGAGGTATGATCTATCATAATCTAAGAAGGTGCCTAGGGAGTTCCCAATTCTCCTGAATATGTCCTCAGTCCAGAAATGGAGCGGCAGACTGGGGAGATGAACCCAAATTGGCGTAGCCCCAAGCTGTTCTCTATTTGGGTCAGAGAGCGGACTCCACCTCCTTAGCAGTACAAGGCCCTACTCAATATGCTAGAAGGAGGATAATACCCAATTTGTATGTTCTGCTCGCACAAAACGTAGAGAAAACCAGCCACAGACAAAGGTCTGTATGAAAGGTAGATTAACCAGATGTTGGCCCCATATTTCCATGACCCATTTCTTTAGTCTTGCCGCAGAGTAATTCCATCCCCTAACTCTTCCCACCAGGACTGTTGTAGCCATGTCCATGGTATCTTTCCACTAGAAGTCCTCCTCCTATTCAATGAAAACCTCTTGTGGCATGGGTTTAACACACCTTAACCTCTTTCCAAGTCTTGGCTCCGTGCCTTTTGTGCACGCTTGAGCTCCATTGAAATTAGGGTTAGCAGGATTAGGGTTAGGGTTTGGGGGAGTTAGGTCAGGGCCAATAGGGAAGGCATCTGGGATAGGGGGGATGTTCGTGTAGCATCCAGAGGGGGGAACAGGAGCTAAGGACGAGATGATGGGAATTAGAAGGGGCGGAGACACTCCCTAGTGAGACTGTGAGGGGTAATGCGAGGTGACAAAGGGTTGGAGGGATGAGAGTCAAGAAGAACTTGCCGCTGGATCAGGGCCTGTGTTCCTAGATGTGAAATGTAGGGAGATCGGCATCAGGGGAGGAATGTCGCAAGGTGGCCAAGATGATGGCACTTTGGGCAGATTGATGACTGCACTAGATGGAGTCGTGAGTGGCAAAATCAAAGAAATGACTTTGGTTAACTCTCTACTGAAAGGGAAGAATACCTTAGAGCTACTGTTCTTGCTGAAAATGGATATACCTTCGAGGGGGTCCTCAGAGTAGTCTATTAGGTCAGCCTCCATTGTTGCATCGGGGGTTATGCCAACTGCCACAATTTTCTAGAGTAATCGTCACAGGAGGGGATCAACAGCTGCAAATATTCGATAAACAGTAGGGTTTTAGTCACGGTCGTGGGGAGTAAGGAAGTTGTGTATTGAATGGGAGGATTGTAATGGAGTGGAGCCAAGTGGTTGATGGGGAAGGGCCTAGTCTAGCAAAGGCGTGTACTAGCTATATTGCAAAAGCCCTACCCCATGTCAGGTTGCGGTCGCACCAGGGTTCCTATCCACGACTACATCCTCAGACGGCTTGACTCTTCATGGTATGATTTTGATTATAGTAACAATTGTATCTTTTAATTATATTATTTTTCTTAATTGTATATATGATTGACAAAGTTATTTTAAAGAAAATAAAGTCGGAAAAAATAAAAATAAAAATAAAAAGAATTTAGCAAAAGCCAAAAAATAAAACCATGTTAATTTTTCTTTTTAATTTCCTAACTTACATTTTTTAGATGGAAAACCCTCAAAGAAACCCCCAATTCTCTTCCATTGCTAAATGTTTGTGAGTAAAACAAATGTCTATCATACATGTAAATGATTTTGACTAATTCTGATTGCTACATTACAACTAAATTTTTTCTCGAACCCCATCCTCTATCATATTATCCTTGCAATTTATAGGGATCCGAAACACTCAAGAAAAATGTAGCTAACAATTCTTCATGTTACGAACTACCATCTTCACGATGACAAAATGACAAGGAAGGGATGAAAAGTGAATTGCAGAATACAAACCGAAAACCATGAACACATTTTACATAGGCGAAGTGACAACTCACTTAAATCCCTCAAACTGAAAAACTTTTATGTTCTTCTTGGGTGAGGCAATTGACCATCATTGTTGGTAGTGTTATGCTAGACACGAGGCCTCGGCCTACATCAGAGTTCTACCAAAAGTGAAATATGATCATATGACCACTCATAAGAAGGAATACTTGTGTCTTTATGCAAGCTCTCCTCATCCAAAAGCTCTAACTGAGACTCTACCATAAGAGCAACATTTTTCTGAGCTAATGGAACCATAATTTTTGTCAGAGGCTGTGCAACTTTATCGAATTCAACCCCATATTTTAACAAGTGAAAAATGTTCACGAAGGGAAAATGTTGCATAACCATTAATTGCATAAGTTGTGCCAGTATAAACCCCTAGTGTTTTCTTCTCGTAACCAATTGTGTACCCATGATTTTAACAATATGAGAGAGAAAAACATACCTCTTCAATGAAGATGTTGGAGAATAGGAATAGATAAAAAATGATTTCCTCGTAGGCCCTCGATGGAATCCAAGCCAACTTCGACTTTTGTGGCATTCCCGACCTCCCAAAAAGGCCCCCCGATTAACCAATGTAACTTCCTCATCATGCTACGCCAGACGGTATCATTTGAAGATGAACACTCTGAAGGCAAGACCGAGTCAGCTATCATCTCGACCTTTTGACTTTCGTCTGGTATGGATTCAGAGGGTTCATTTTCAATTATAGACACTTCGGCTGACCCCAATGATGGGCCAGCGGATTTTCAACCAGTGGAGGACTTGGAAAGAGTCTTTTATATCTAGGAGGAATTCGTAGCGGTGAAGCGGGACGGTCATCCAAAACTCTTTTAGCCTCGTCAAGGAAGGGACAACGGTGGACGGCATGATTGCCTTCACACAATTTACATGGAAATCTGGGATTCCTTTTCTATCCATGTGCTTCGCTTTCATTGTTTGATGGTGTGCATTCAACGTGATTGTCAGAGGTTGATGCCACTGGGTTGTGCAAACGAGGAGACCAGTCCCTTAAGATCCGAGGGATGCAGGAACAATCTCGGTGATAGTGGTCTCCATTGCAAAAGACATGAGGAGATTTAGGTTTCGATGGTGCAGTGTGAGGATTTTTGCTAGATGATGCTTGGTTTCCCCCTTTTGATTTTGGTTCCTTTTTCTTCTTTTCTTTTTTCTCTTTCTGCTTCTTCTTATTCTCAGTTACTTGACTTTTAGCTTTATCGGATTTATCAAGTGAAGAGGCAGGAGGAGAGGGAGAATCAAATGAAGTAGAAGGTTGGGAGGCACCTCTAGTGTCATCTAGTTGCTAACTTGACAATTTAGAAATTACGGGATTCTGAATGACAGAGGTAGAGAAGAGTCAGATAAGCAAACCAATTGTCAACCCTGGAAGTGATAATGTGGCCATATGGGGTGCACCAACATCTCCCCAAGAGGAGAAGGGACTAGGATTTCCTCCAAGGGGAAATCCTTGGTTGGTAGACTCCATTTTCTCAACCTAAAGACCAACGAGGGATTTTGTGATGTTATTCCGATTAAAATAAGTTTTAAACGCTTTGACACAACTTGTTATTTCAATTTTAAAGAGTCGAGAAAAAACAAAACATGACTCTATTCGCCTTCGATTTTTACTAAGCCTGAAGTGACAAGTGCTCAGAGGACCTTTTCCTTTAAGGAGTCTGAAAAGGATCAAAATGGACTTCTCTGGAGATCTAGGCAGAGGGGATTACCAAACTAATTGCAAAACTACAAAATACTTTTTATGGTACGACAATCAATCTTCCCGAATGTTGTGTTCAGTGCATTGCGATCGATAGGGCGGCAGACACGGCTTCCTAAGGAGAAAGGATGCAGCCTATTGTGGTCTCCCAAAATATACTCTATAGTACGTGGGAGCACAAGTCCGTATTGGCACTTGTTGTCTCAAAGTGGAGGAATCAACCAACCAACAATGAAAGAAACAATTACCAGGTTTTACGACGCCAGAATACGTCTCTAGCCTAGACCTCTAGATGTTGTGTGTTAGGTTCCAAAGCGTTGTTAGATTCATTAAATTTATTTTAAGTTGATCTTGCTTAAAAAATTTCCTTTCAAGTTCATCGTGTGATGTGTATACAATTCCTAAAATGCAGTCTAAGATGATAAACAAATGTTTAATCTTCTTTTAGGCAGTGAAAATCCTAGCTACTAATGAAAGAAAGAATCTTTCAGCAAAGAGCACAGAGCATACGCTAAATGCACTGTCCTAAATCAAACCAAGCAATAAAAATGAAAATGCACATGCATGTATTTGTTTTCAGCCTTCTTAATGTATGAATGATGATAAGAAAGCTATGTGCAAATCTGAATTATTTTCAAAGCGACAATACTCAACAAATTTCTTTTCAAAATGAAGTGAAGGTAAGAGAGACACTTTGCGATTTCGAAATGAAAATTGCTTTTCGACACTTTAAAAACTACTAATTCAAATCATATGCAATAGTAACTGTATAATTGACTATCAAGAACAATGGGATTGTATTCTAAAACTAAAAACGACAACTACGACACTTTCAGATCAAGAAATGACAATTCGACTATGCTACTTTTTTGCAAAAGAGAACTGAAAATGGCGCACAATACACAAAAACACTTACAGTTCTTTGTAGTATGGAGGCAGAATAATGTAAGAGAAGGGGGTTTTCACAGAAATACACTGACCATAGGCAACAAGACTCCTGAATAGGACTAAAAACAGTGAGAAAAAACCACAGTTTGAAGGTAAAGTTAACCTTCCATGACCATCGCACCTGTCACACTGTGAATTCAGTATGCAACGCACCTACTGCACTCGGTAAGTGTGATGCATACAGACTGCCTTGAAGGCAGGGTGCAATGGTACCAGTGCGAGACTTTAAACAAGTTTTTACTCACAATTTGCAATTCAATTCAGGGATTTAGGGCGAGTAAGTAATGTTCAATATATGCAAAACACAGGGGTGATCTAAAGAGGTTACTAGAGCCACCACTTAGGGCAATTAGACTGTTTGCAGATCGATTGTTTAATTCATAGACAAAACCCAGAGATAGAATGAAGCAACATTGATCTACTTTGCATTTGTATAACAAATGCAGTTCAAAGGCTAGCTGGCTTGGCTTCAGGCTCCGTCTGTAAGTTTATAAAAGAAACAAAGATAGATAGGCTAACAAACAATCTAGTCGCTCCCCAGTGGAGTCGCCATTTTGTTACTGGGAATA
>APFE031709008.1:0-16633 GCA_000404065.3 Pinus taeda
CTCCCTTTTATGGTTGAAGGTTTCCCTCTTTAAAAACAATAGGATCACTTCCTCTAGCAGAAGACTTCAGCTTCTCGCCAGTTTTGGAAGAGTTCCGAACTGCACTAAGCGTTCCAATGTTGGTGGCCATCCTTAAACCACCGCCCTTTATACCAACATTTCAGAGAGCACATTCAGCCTAGTGCTGCCATGCATTTTTGCACATTTTGTATTACAACTCTCTTCTTGGACTCATACATAACCCTTCGGATTAAGGGGGGGAATGTTGGACACCTAATCCTAAATGGGTTAATGTGGAAGCTAAAGAGACTAAGCAGTCCAAGGGACCTTGGGATGTGAATCCCAACGGTCACCACATGTACTATAAATGTGTATCATTTGTGAATAAAAATTGTAATGCATGTTTTATCTTTTACATCTTTCTCCCTCCCCATGTGTGTTTAACAGAAACATTCAACCTGAGCTCATAGATAAATCTTTTCCTTGGGCCTATTTTGACGACTCAGCCCAAGAAGAGGGTTGTGGAGGGGGGGCATACTCTACTTGAGGGAATCCCACTGTTTCAAGATCCAAATGAACCTGGGAAGAGGCACAAACAACTATGCTGAGCTAGCCACTGCCAAACATCTCATCCACTTTGCCTTAGAGAAACATTGCTCACAACTCCAACTGTTTGGGGACTCCAAACTTGTTTGTAACTGGCTCAACAGAACTTCTCAATGCTCTGCTTTCTCATTGAGACATATATTGGATGAGGCTCACAGACTCACGGCACCCTTTGATAACTTTGTCTGTCATCACATTTACAGGGAGCACAACATAGGGACAGACTTCCTATAAAAGGAGGCAGCGAGCAGGCAGGAAGAGGACTGGTTGATTAAGAAGAAATTGATGGATCCTTTCACCAATACTACCACAGACCGTTCATAGATCTAAACTTACACCAGGAGACATAATCACACTGTGTTTTTTTTATATACATCTGGTTATATTTTTGGATCCTTTAATAGTTTTTGACAATGTTGTTTATATTTCAATACATATGGTTTTATAGAACCCTCTTTAAATAAAATTGACAGACATTCAGCAAGGACTGTTTCAGTGATATTATTTTTTGAGACCCTCATGATCTCCCTACGTGGAGACTTCAGGATATTTTGGTTCAACTGCTTTCCTAGTCGGTTACAGTAGTTCTGAGACTTTCATGATCTCCCTGTGTGGAAACTGCTGCAAATCTTTTTTTTATTGTTGCTGACACAACAAACTATTTTTTGGGGAGGCAACTAGCCCCAATATGCATATGCTATGGCATCTACAGAGTGTAATTTCTCATCATTAATAGAAATTACGACTTTTTCCAAGGGAAAAATAGAACAACAAATATAATAAAATAAATGAACTCATACCCAACAATAAGATTTTCTTGAAATGAATTCACCGAGAGAAGTATTTTGAAGAAGAATGGTTCCTTCTCACCTCCTTAGTGGGAGGGTCCCTTTGAGAATCCTAAGTATGTGAGGTGATCCCTCTCTCTTATTTGTGGTTGAAACCAATGGTTGTGATGACTAAATTGCTTGCTGCTTGCTTTCAAATGGAGTTAAAAAATAAAATGATGAAATGTTATTAAAGGAGTGAAAAAAGATTAAAATTGTAGAAAAAACCTCTCATACGTATAACAAAATAATGGTTGGAGTTGATATGACAAAAATAATAAAATGTGATTATTTGGCCAAACCAATATCTAACTAACTTTGGGTTATTATCATTACTATTATTTTGTTTTTTTTGGTTAAATACAAGAGGGAAAAATCATTAAAAAAAAATGGTTATGGTTTTAATTAATGGTAAATTACTTAGGTAAAATGATATATTAAGTTTTTGAACAAAAATAAATAGGGAAAAATGATTTTTGGGGGTTATAGGTAAAAATAATGAAAATAAGTTGGGAAAGTGGTTCCTTAGGCTATTTTCATAGGACAATGATGTCAAAGTGGGTTTTAACATGGAAAAACTATATTATAATATTGTATTTAGGTAACCTTGGCAATTTGGGCTAGGTGTGATTCAAATTTATGAAGGGAAGAAAATGAAATACACATTTAAATCCAAAACACAGAGATACAATGAAACTTGATTTTAATTAATAAATGGAAAATGTTGAAACTGTATACATGCAAAATGAAAGCAAAACTAGCTTGAACAATGGTAGCTTATCTTTGAGAAGGGATTTGATGGCTATGTGCCTTCCTAAACTATGTTACAATGAGGCTCAGAGACATTTTTATCATGAAAAAAACAATGAGAAACCCTAAACATCCAAAAACCTAACTCTGGGAGATGAAATGCCAAACGCTTATGGGCCTTGATGGGGTAAGTTGGAATGTTAACTTCCCAGGGTCGTAACTTTGACATACGATCTCCATTTGGCATTCACTATAACCCATTAGAAAAGTCTATATGAGGAGTACAATTTTCGATTGTCAATTACAATGTTATCTACAATTATTGTCGGTCCTTTTCTCCCAAAAACGTTGTTTAGGGCCTTAAACGACTTCAAAAATCCAGGACCTAAAAATTGTCAAAAAAAAACTGCCAAAATAGGAAAATTGTGTTGTGAGCCAGTGGAATAGGTGAGTAGCTAGCGATATCCACTTGGATGAGTCCTCCCCCCTTAGGAAGAAGTGGTCTCCATTATGTTGAGTGCCTCCATGAGAGGGGGGAACTTTTTCTGAACTTGACCCCTAGTGCGCCACTTGCCTTAGTGTAGGAGTGGCATGCCTTAACAACCCAATATAGCTAGACCCTCTGTTGGAAAGTTATCTTAATCTGTGTCCATAATCTAATCAATTGTGGCATGTTCAATGTAATCTAGGTTGAGCTCTATTGGTGTCGATTGCTCTGCAATTTCTGATGTGTCTAAAAATGGTGGAAAGTATGGCCAAAAGTGGTCCACATTGAACATTGGGTGTAGGCCAACGAATGGGGTGATAATTAGCTCAAAATCATTTCCACCCACAACCTTGGTGATGATGTAAGGTCATAGTGGAGTGATCGAAGCTTCTGATGGGCCCTTGCAAGGCATTCTTTATGCAAATGCAACCAATCCTTGTCTCTCATTTGATACTTGCGTGGCACCTGGTGTTGATCATGGCATTGTTTATACTTAGTATTAGCTTTCTACAAGATATCACGGACATGTTAGAAAATATGTTGAGTTTCTTTAATAAACTTGGTAGCCTTGCCGACTTCGAGTTGAACACGTAGATTATGCCCGGGTAGTTGCAAGGGGCAGTGCGACGTCAATGGGACTTAATGGTTGAAATCCTAGGCCCACCTAAAAGGGGTTGTGTCCAATTAAGCTATGAATAGCTATATTGTAACTATGTTGAACATAGGGGACACTTTTATCCCATGTGCATGGATTCTTAGAGTTGTACATGCGCAAAATGTGCGCGATCATCCTATTGACCACCTTTGTCTGACCACCATTATGGGGATGGAAGGCAGCTGATTTAGTGATTTTGGTGTCCAACATTGACCATAGGCTTGAACATAATGCACTTAGGAACCTATTATCTCAATTTGCTATGATGGTCTGTGGGATCCCAAAATGTACCCACACCAATTCAAAGAAAATCTTGGCAATGGCTTATGTTATGATACTCTTTTTATAGGTAGATAAGATGGCCATATTAGAAAATCTATAAACAACCACAAACACATAGTCATTACCATGCTTGGTAGAAGGAAGGCCAAACATATAATCCATCGTGATGGATTCCCAATGTTGGTTAGGAGTAGACAAAGGGGTGTACATGGCTTGCTTCTTAAAAGTTGGTTTGGCAATGACATAGGTGGTGTAGGAGCTTATATACTTGCAAACGTCATTTCAAAGTTTCGGCCAATAAAAATACTTTTATAGTGTTGTCACTTTCTTCTCCACACCAAAGTGCCCTGCTACCTGACTGTAATGTGCCCCCAGAATCAGCTTGGCAAGTTCGCTTGAAGGAACATAGAGGTGTCCCATATAGAAAACAATGCATCTTGGAGGTGGAAGTATAGAACTTACTTGCCTGCCATTAACATCAGGTATGTGGTAGTGAACTCCTAGTCAATATTATATAGTTGTGGTCATCCAAAGGTCTCGTGCCCACAAGAGTTGAGAACGGTGGTTAGTGCCACAACTTAGGGCCGACTAAGGCAATCTGTGACATGGTTGGTGCTACCCTTCTTGTATTTAATGTTCAAATGGAATTGTCGCAGATATGTGGACCATTTTTTTATGGCAATCATTCTCTAACTTCTCTTGTGTCTACATAAATTAAAGAGGTTGGTGATTTGTGTGGATGATAGTCTCCTTCCCATTACCATTCTTTGTTTGTGGCTTTGATGGGTTGTCTTGGGGTGCTCCACCTTGGATTTGTCCTTTGTTCTATGGTTTTTTCATTCCCTTGCCCTACTTCTACTATGAAGGATTTACAGATCCAAAGTATCATTTCTTTTGTTAATTTATTGCTTGATTTTGACAGCATATCGTTATGTTGCACCAAGCGTAGTGATTTCCAGGAATTCCATTTCTATCTGGATGTATCTATGCAGATAATCATGATACTTGAGCACCAGATGTCACTTAGAGTCCTTGATACCCAACTTGGTGCACAAGATATGAAATATGTTTGTGAAATTTGGCACTGCTTGTTCCCTTTCCTATCGTAGTGTGTTCCATCTCATTTACTGGTCTTCGTAGCTTCCAACAGGGTAATATTATTCCTTCACAACATCCCTAAAAGATTTTTAAGTGGGTGCAACTAAAAATACTGTGGATTCCTATGTGGCCCTTTTCTCACAATAAGTTTCCCACCAGTCCTTAACATGGGAGGCAACCTTAAAGAGTGAAAAAGAAATATTTTCCCTTGATCCAGGTGGATCTTGTCACTTGAACTACAATTGAGTCTAGTCATATTGTAAACCAAGATGGTCATGTCTAGTCATGTTCTTAGACTAGGATGGTCATGTCCAGGTAAATTTCAACGCCAAATGGATCACAGTTGATCCCAAAAAGCATAAAAATGAAGTATTTTGGGTTGTCATGAAACAAACGTCAGGTTGTAGAGTTCATTGAGATGAATCCAACAACACAAATGTCATGCAAAACAGAGTCTATATGAAGAAGATATAAGTAGTCAAAGTTTTTGGGACCAAGTGCAAAGGAGGTCAAAGTTGGTACCACAAAGGTGACATGGCATTGTATAGACAGGACATGTGGCAGCTTTTGGTGAAGACATGTGGCAACCATACGATGACTTGGTAGATTCGTACAATGATTCATCAGACGATGATTTCAGCATGATGTCAACAAGGGGCCGATGTGGACCAGTTGGAAGGCAACATGTTGCATGATGACTTCAACATGATGTCAGCAGGTTCCCAGTTGGCAGGTAATGTGGTAGATGATGACATCAACATGTCGACATGGCAATATGATTGATGGCATCAGTGAGGTGATGCGGCAGCACGAGAGGTTGAAACGTGTCACTCAGATTTGGACTTTTGGCATAGAGCTTGATCACCACATTTTGTCATGTGGCAGTCCATACAGTGTTGTGTCAGCTGATGTGGTGCTAATGTGGCAGTACGACGGATGACATGATCTGACATAGCAGGTATGGATGGCAGTACATTGAATGAAATGGGTTGACATGGTGCTGATGTGGTAGGTATAGTTGCCAGTGACATCAGCAGGGTGACTGGACTATATGATGGCATGTGAACTAATCGGATGAGGACACGTGCCAGTATGACGATTGACTGGGTAGTCATGTCATCAAAGTGGCTGGGAAGTATAGATGACATGTAGGTCAATCCCGTGAAGACACTTGGCATGTGTGGATAGTGACACTTCTCAGTTTTTGGTTGGCAGAGTGTTATAGACATATTTGGGCACTGTAACCCCAATCTCATATGTCTATAAACCAAGGGCTTCTAAGCCCCTAAAAGTGTTGTTACACACCCTAAAGGAACAAGGTCCGCTGATTACATCATCTCCCAGAAGTTCTCCTTGAAAAACTACTCAGAACTGGTCAAAACTGGACCATACAGACTGCTCAGTGCTAAGGGTGCAATGCATCTCACCTACTACATGCAGAAAGTGCGATGCATACTGAAAAGCCTTCTATAGGGTACGATGAGCGAGAGCAGACAAATGGTAGAGGCAGTTTGCTAGGTGGAAACCCAGAGAATCTTCTAGATATTGCTCATTTGACACTTGCCTTTCTGAATTTGCCCAGGGATGATTAAGATATCATGAAATTTCCAAATGGAACCAAGAACTATCAGAGAAATGACACTAATCAAAAACCTAGAAGCTGACTCACCCACCTGCAAATATCTATATATGGATCCCTCATCCTAGAGATCCGGAGGCTGGAATTTTGTATCTTGTAAGGAAGTGTTGTTGGTTTCTCTGTGGAACATCATAGTGTTGGGTGATCTAGCTTTTCATGAGGTGAAGAGGGCTTTCATGTTGGGAGGATGGCGCTGGGTCAGATCAACAGGTTGTAATCCTCTCTTCTACTACTTCTACCAATAAAGTTATTTGAGTTTTCCTCCATATTCTTTTATATCTCTGAATCTTGTATTGATACATGCATTTGTATTGATACATGCATTTGTATGGATAATATATATCTGATCCTATATTGTTTATGGTTATAGATCTCTGTGCTTTGATGTTATTATGTTGCTTTGACTCTACAGGTGTTCTTTGAAGCGGGACAAGCGGGGAAAGAGTGGCAAAGCTCTGTCAAAGGGGAGAGGAAACAAGCAAGGAGCCAAGCGAAAGACTAAGGTTGGTACTCTCTGCTTCTCTCTCATCTATTTCTCATAAAGGAAAACACAAGTGACTTTAGTTTGTTTGTTTCTAAGATAGCTACCTGTCTTAGTGGGACTAGTAGCTCTAAATGGACACTAGTTTTCCCGATAACATAGAGATTGGACCAATCTTGTCGTGCCACGTGGCCCAATCATAGGGCGCCACATGGCCTAATCGGGAAAGGCCATGCGACCTTGTTTATCTGGCCAAAAGTTTGTTGGAGCTCCATGGGGGTCAAACACCTGACTTTTCACCCACAAATCCTATGCTTCACCATTAGACCACATGTATCACTTATTATATGTATAGCAGAGAAGCTCTATTTAAAGTTTATTGCGCCAATGGTTTTGCGAGAAGGTTGGAGAAGCCACTAGATTTGGCGGTCCGCCAACTATATTAGCATTATCCATTATCATATCTCTGCCATATCTGTCAACACCAAATCCATCAAAAGACATAACTCCACCAACAATTTTATTTATGTGCGCCAAGGTTTGGGGATGGCCATGGGCCCTTTACATGTTATATATGTTTAATGGTATGGTCCACAAAACCCACCCCATATATTTGTCGATATATATATAATATATATATATATAATATATATATATTAAGTATAATATATATATATAATAATAATATATATATATAGTATATAATATTATATATATATATTACAATATCAAAATCGACCATCAAAATATCTCTCAAACAATGCCGAATTTGTGGATCGAACCCCAAACCTGGGGTATTATAAACCAAGCATCCAACCATTGGAATACATAACATTTTTTTGAATGGTTTGAATAGTCAAGCCCTTTTGTTTTTGTAGCAGAGGTTGTTTTTGGCTTTTTGAGGCCATACAGAGGTCTTTTTGAGGGCTTCAAGAGCTTAGACAAGGGTTTTCAGGCATTCTGGACGTAGTGGCAACATCATTTTCTTCATTTGAGCAAACCATGTTTTATTCTATTCTCAGTTGGTTTTGATAAAGACGACGACGACAATTCTTTAGGGAAGCTGTCAAATTTATGCTTTTGATCTCTGAATGAGTATGATGACCTATTGCCATGTTCAATGAGAGAGTCCTTTTTGTTTTGCCACCATGTTTTCTTTGTAACAAGGAGTCAGATTGCAAGTGAGATTTCTCTGAAGGAAAAATTTTCTTGAAGGGAAACAACACCACTCCAACATAAGATTTACTCTACAAGACAAAGAATTTTATGTACTCATTTTACAGTCGAGATCAATAAAGTGGCCTAGCCATTGGAGCAAGGCTTGGAGACATAACCCAAGGGGTGAACTCTGTTGTCACATGGTTGTTTCTTTTCATTTCTGACTTTTTGAGTTTCAAATGTTTTTGTTTCATCTTTAAGTTCTTTCAAAACTTAATTATGCACATTTGAAGACCCAAATTTTATACTTACAAAATATCTAGCGACGAATTGATCCATTTTCAGATCATCCCTATGGACTAAAAAAAATCCTTCTAGCATATTTAAACATTTTCCTTGAGCATCTGCATCTATTCGGCCTTCAAATATAAGAATATTAAAATTAACTTTCACCTTAAAGGGGCGACGCCTATGAAGTGGCCAATGGATGAAGATGCATCTCCTATTGGTATATGCCAATGGATATGGGAAAAATTTATTCATCATCTTGTTCCTTTGTCACTTGAGGGCTTCTTCGAGCAACAATTTTATAGGATCTCCTGCTTCTTCGTCTTTCTTTCTTCCACAATGGGAGGTCGTCGGGGTCAACAAAGACAATATTGCAAGGGCTAAAGTAGCTTGAGTCCCAACTCCTTGTGCCACAACCTTGTTGGGGGCATGAAAAAAATAATAATAAATAAATAAAAATTAGTAGACCACTTTGATACCACTTATTCTAATTTATGAAGGGAATGGAATGAAATACAAATTTAAACCCAAAGAAAAATATACAAGGAAACTCGACTTCAATTAATAAATGAAATATGCAAAACCTCTATAAATGCAAAATGAAAGCAAACTAGCTCGAACAATGGTAGCTTATCTTTGAGAAGAGATGTGATGGTTACGTTCCTTCCTGAAATGTGTTACAATGAATCTTCAAGGCCTTTTTTTATCATGAAGAAACAATGAGAAACCCTAACATCCAAAACCCAACCCTAGGAGATGGAGCACCAAAGGCTTATGGGCCCTTATGAGGAAAGTTGGAACGTCAACTTCTCGAGGTCGTAACTTTGGCATATGATCTTTGTTTGGTGTGCACAATGGCCCATTTGAAAGGTCTATATGAGGAGTACAATTTATGATTGTTGATGATGGTATTTCTCTACCATTGACACGTTTCCATTAAAAAAAAATGTCGTTTAGGGCCTCAAAATGGATTCGGTAGTTCAAGACTTGAAAACTACCAACAAATAGAAAATTGCCGAAATAGGAAAATTGTGTTGTGAGCCAGGGGAACAAGTGGCTGGTTATCAATATCCACCTAGATAAGGGTGATCCATTTTTGAGTGATAACAATAATAGAGAATCGACCAAAACACTAATAACTACTCTCATTTCCACCTTTTAGATTTGTGATTTGCACTAATGATGCAACTAAAGCTATGCTCTAACACATGGTCATTACTTATTGATAACCATAGTAATACCAACGACTAAATATTAAGAATTTAAGTGTGTTAATGCTCCTTTACCATGTTATGTGTTGGTATCTTATGCAGTTGTTATGATCACTAATAAAACTAATCAAAAGCTCAAAAAAAATTGTTGGGCTTGAGTGAAAACACCCAACAAGAAAACCAAAGTAACAAATTCCAAAGTCGAGCATCATAAGGCAAATAGCTTAAAACATAAACTATAAAACCATGCCCATAGTATGGTAAGCTTGTCACTGTCATTCAAGGATTGACACTAATCACTAACAACATGGGCCTCCTTCAACTATAGGCCATATCCATTCCTGGCCTCAAACACAACCAATGTCAGAATAAAAAATTTCTTGCTCCATGCACCAGGAGCAAGTCTAATGTGCACACACTCCTGCCACTCTTGAACCAATTAATAGACTTAATGTCAACCACTATGTAGGGACTACACATAAGTAGGTTGTGAGGGTCTAGGTGGCTCACAACTCATTATACACGAGGTACCCTTCACCGAAAACTCTAGTATTCGCTACAAGTGGTCCAAATCCATTATAATATTTTGAGATTGCATAATAATTTGCAATGAAAAACTAGAATTAATAGGTGTGTTATCATGCCATGAGAAAATATGGGCAAGTTCATTGTTATTAGATAAAACACAATTATATTTTATAGATGAAATAGGGAACTTCAAACCACATAAGGAACAAAGACGAGTTCAATTAAAATATGCAATGTACTTTGTCCCTTAGGAGAGCAACTGAAACAGCCCCAGGTCAAAAGTTCATGTAATAAATGTTAATGAAGGCAAAATAAGATCAAGGTCAAGGGACAGATACTCCAAGCTGACTCGTGGGCAAAACATCCTAGTTGGTGTTCATTTTGTTTATTATGGATAAGGGAAATTGGAAAAGACATTGGCAAAAGATTTGAAAAGGCAAGAAGCATTAATTGGAATTTTATCTATGAAAATAAAGGTAAATAGGAGAAAAAGAAGGTGAAAGATCACAGAATTGCATGTGAGGAAGATTGAAAGAAAAAATAGAGGAAATTGAAGAAAATAGTGGCCTCAATGATAAAAAGGATTATGAGGATCAATTCACAACCTTTTGTCAATTTAATTTTGGAGCTCTATGTCTATTCTCTATTCTCTCATACTATTGCACACTTGAAGAATTCTTGGAACACTCTAGCTTTGGAGAAAGCAAGTAAAGGAAGGCAAAAAAATCAAAGGAAAGTAAAGGACAAGCAAGGAAAAGTTGGATCAAACAACTTCAACAGGAATACCTACAGGTAACAGGTTGCATGAGTGATTTCCTAGCTGGTTTGTGAATGCATGGTACATGCATTTGTGTATTTGGTTCTCTTGTTGTCATTGTCATGGGTTTTTCTAGGTGTCACAGTGGTTTCAACATTGCCTTGCCATTTCTGCATAGCCATGGTGTGATGGGATTCTATCATTTGGTTGAACTTTAGATTGTCGGATGGTTTTGGAGCTAAGTGAGGTGGTCTCATGAAAATTCCCAAGGGACTAGGAATACCTTGATCGTTTTTGGCAGGATTGCAGTAAAACCTAAGGGTGGAGACGGGTGAATTCCTCAAGGTATTGATAAAGAAATTCGGAGGCATCCAAGCTTGTTTAGGGCCTAGTGATCCCTTGACTAGTTTTGGAAAGATTGCAGACAATCCTTGTAGTGTATGTTCTTGTTTTGGGCCTAGTGATCCGTTGACCAGTTTTGGTGGAATTGCGGTGGAGTCTGGTTGTGTATGTGCTCATTGGGTCTAGGAATCCCTTGACCGGTTTTGGTGGGATTGCGTTAAGCCTGAGGGAGAAGGTGGTTTAATCTCCGGGAAGCCTTTGTTTTTTTGTTGTGAGTCCCACATTCATGCCTGGAATATGGCACGAGGGTGATTCGCTGCAAGAAAGATTTGGTTCAGCTCAATTTATGGTCGAGTGCTACGTGGAATTCTCTGACTTGGTTGACTTTTGCATATGTTAATAAGAGTTATTTTCCTCTTGTATTTCACGAGTATTTTTACTTGTTATTATGTGGCTTTTATTGTTGTTCTATCATAGTTATTATTTTGGTTATATGCTAGTTATAAGCATGGTTTCATAACAGGTTCTAGTTATGGCTCTTGATATGTTTGATTATTTGATGAATGTTTAATGAATAAGTTAGCTAACAAATGTTATTGCAGTTATTTTGAGAGGGAATTAGACATTCTTGATGACTCTCAGATAAGTATCAGATCCCTATGTTCATATATGCATGCATGACTTGTAGATTACATGTTCTCAATATGTTTGACGAAATGACTATCATGGTTAGGCCTAGTTGGGTCAGGTATTTGATTAAGTTTTGTATGAATAGCTTTGTCTTTATGTCATTTACCATTTTGGGAAGTCTCACTAAGTTCTGGGCAGTGGTCTGGAGGCTAACCTAGAATTTAGGATCAGAATTTGGGACCGCATGCTCCTAACTAGAAAGTTTGGGTTGCAACTACATGGATGCAGGCTTGTGCATGCAGATAGAGGCTCCCAACTGCATGGATGCCTTTTTGTGGGAGCGGTTGAGGGCTCAGGGTAAGGAAAAAGTGGTCCAGCTCAAGATTTGGCCACATAGGGTGGTTGCTCAACCTCTAAGTGACATGTAGCCCTGTAGGATGTCGTGAGATATCGGTTGATTGTCAGTAGTCTGCCACACTTCCTTAATGTGACCTAAGTGCTTGGGTCATGTCATAGTATCTATTTGTGTCATGTTTACCCTGGCAAGGCGGTGAAAGTGGGTAAATGTGGGAGGGGTGGTTACAAATTGGTATCAGAGCTCTCGAGCTCAACATTTGGACTAGATGGGCAGAATGTGTTTGTCATGCATGCATGTTAGTTGTCTATGTGTTTTTTTGTGCATGCATCGTGGTGGTCAATATGTAGTTTATGATGTTGTTGGTATGTTATGAGGCTGACATTTTTGTCGAGATAGAGCAAGAGATGCAAATCATCAAAGCTATGTTGCAACATTGGACCTCAACATAAGAGTAGATCGTCATATAGGTTTGTATGTTGGGCATGCAGGTGTATTAGTTAATGGTTGTTATATGCATTTTCATTATGTACATGTCTATCATTCTATTGTTGTCGTGATTACATGCATCATAGGTGCTATTTGATCAATGTTGTCATATGCATTTGCGTTAGATAGTCATGGATATTAGTAACTTGTTGTTATATACATTGCGGTCATATGCATGATGAATATGGTCATTGTAGCTAAGATATTGATGTTATATGTATCATACTAATCTAGGTTGGCCTATGCATATGGTTATGGTTATGATATTCAGGTATGAGTCGATATATTTATGATATTGTGTTGTACTAATCTAGACTGACTTGTGTAGATATGATAGCCTCCCCTTAGATATATTGAGGTATGAGTTGATTATGCCATCTATTTGGTTTAGCAAACATGGTATGTTTATGGGTTGTTTAAATGTTTGATTAATTGTATGACATGAGTATGTGTCTATAAGATTGCATGAAGGAATGATCTTGCTTTAAGGCGACTGTACTAACACAATATGTGTTGAGATAATTGATATGTACTTGAGTGAAAGTGGGTGCTAGTTATAGTATTATGACCAATGATTGTGAATTGATTGTTGACTATGACATGACTATTAGTCTTGGTAGAGGTTGAGAGGTTGATGTCAAATTAATGGACATGATGTCTTGATCTTTGGAGCATGTGACTAACATGTGTGAACAATTGCAGGGCAACATGTTTGGCATTAACATGACAAGGTAACAATTGATTTGTTTATATAAATAACAGTTGGGTGATGTGATAACACCTAATAAGACTCAATTGTAGTGAGGTAAAGAGATAAAAGAAAGGAATTGGGTGAGAATTCCTTTGGATATGTTTGGAAACCGCAATTCCAAACGAACGAGTGCTTTGCATACAGAAAGTCTTCTTAACCTTGATTTTGTCGAACATTATGTGGATATGTGCTAGATTCATGAATATGTATTTAGCATGCATAACAATTTATTTCCAGTTATGGATGGAACCATTAAGGAAATGGAGTCCCATGAGAGATGATATATGTACAAGTTCAGTTACAAGTCAGTGTGTTGGGTACAACAACATAAGGTAACCGATATATTTTTATGTCTATTTATGCGCTAACAATTATGGGTTTATGGCAGTATGATGTAGGGGATTGCATGGCAAAAGACACTGTTGTTGAGCCCTGAAACTACATCTCTCCTACACACTTTCCTAGACTTTTTCCCCTCACCAGTACCTCATAAACTATCAAATATCATTACATATTGATTCTAAAAGAGAATTTAAGTGGTTTTCTAACTATGTTTTTGTGTTTGCTATTTGACTTAGATTTTGCTCATCAGCTGCGGAATGCAGCCACTTGCCACAGCTGATTCGACTTTCCGCAGCTATTTTTGTTGATCTCTAGGCTACAGGGGTCATCAAGAAAAACGAGGCACGTGGGCAGTTCAGGAATGATCTGGACATGGATCAGGTCCTATTGGTTCAGCCAAATTTGTAGAGGAAGACCTTGGTCAAACGGTGGTCAAACGAAGAGTTCTATGGCAAACAGGTCTCTGTTTTCAAACACTGAAGGGTCCGAGACTGTTCCTAGGTCCATGGGTTCATTTTGACAGCTGTAGACTGCCTCCACGATGCAAATCCAACAGCCATCTTTTGATAGATTGAATGATCTTGGCAACCATCATGCTAAGCTCACGGATGTTGTCTTTTTACGTGTCCTCTGCTGAAGGTGTTTCATAGGAAAATAGTTATGTGATTTCCTTTATAAATAACGCGTTTGTAAACGCATGTAGCTAGTTAGTTTTTGATGTCGTTTTGTTGTTAGTCCTTGTACTGTGCCGTGACACTGAACCTGTTGTTGTAACGAGAGGATTCTTCCTCTGTTTTGAAATATATCAAGACTTTGTTTTATATGACTGTGTGAGCGTAGTTCCGGACTGATAGCGTGTTGATCAAGGACGTGCAGAGGGCCCCTGCTGGCTGAGGTTTTGTTTCTTTATTTTTGTAAAGTTTTTATGTGTTGTTTCCTTGTTTCCATTGCACATATTTCATAGTTTGATCACCTGTATATATTTCATAAGTTGGTTATGATGTTAATGCTTCATTCTTGTACATGATTTTCCAAGCATTGTATATTTCTGCTAACACTGATCAGTGTGTGTTTCAGGATAGGCTAGGCCCGAGCATTTTCATATAATTTTTACAATAACTAGTGACATGAGATTAGCCTCTCTGCTAACTTTGCTTTTCTTAGCTTTTTAATTTCAGTTATGCTTTGATTTCAGTCTTATTCACTTGCTTTGTTAGTTAGTTTAGATATCAAATTCTTCATGTCATTGACGTTATCTCCAGAGCCATAGCTTAACCCCGAAAAGACTACTTGGCGAGCTTTCGGACTATGAGTGATGTGATTTGATTTTAGTTTTATTTTTCTACAATTAGATATCAGGTTCTTCAAGTTATTGACGTTATCTCCAGAGCCATAGCTTAACCCCGAAAAGACTACTTGGCGAGCTATCTGACTATAAATGAAGTGACTTGATTTTATTTTCATTTACAAATAGGTAATCTAGATATCAATTCCTCATGTTATTGACGTTATCTCCAGAGCCATAGCTTAACCCCGAAAAGACTACTTGGCGAGATATCGGACTATAAGTGAAGTGAATTGATATTACTTTTATTAGTTCGCAGTTTTTGATTTGTTTGAGTGCAGTAGCTTAACTTATTTTTTTGTATCTAGATGAGCAGCAAAGATAGTGATTTCGTGATCAGTAGTTCATCATTTGTTTGATTTAATAGCAGCACATTTCCATTCTTGTTTAAGTACTAATTTCATCACTAGTATGTTTTGAGATCCTCTTAAGTGTTAAGTTCTGGAAATCATTATAGAGGACATAATTGCCTTAAAACCTATATCCATACTTGCCTTCTAAAGTATTCTTAAAACTCAGGAATAGGATTTCCATTCACATTAGGAGATAAACAAAGATAAAACCCCCAAAACAAAATAAAAATTGAAAACAATAAAAAGTAAGAAAGAGGTTGTCTTGCACATATAGTGCGCCACACTTCATCGATGTACGACTCTCGGATTGATAGTTAATGTAGCAATTTAGGACATACTAAATTGACTAAACATTTTTGGTGTCGTTTCCGGGGAAGTGTAACTAGGTAGCCAATCTCTTACATAACCAAAAAAAAAAAGAGAAAGAAGGGAAAAATTGGTAACTTCTTGAAGTATGCTCTCCTCTTGCACCTAGTGTGATCTGGAGGATCAGAAAAGAGAGTTATTAGTTCAATAATTTCTTGATTATGCTCTCTTATTGCACCTAGTGTGATTTGGAAGATCAGAAAGAGAATTATTAGCCCGACTTGAAAGAAAAATAAAAAATAAAAAAATGACATGCATAGAGCAAGAGATTCTAGGGGAAGGTTTATAGCTAGGGCCAAGAGTTCAATTTTCACAACTCCAGCTACTTCAAGGCATAGACAAGATATACCTCCATCTACTCCCAGCCTTAGGATTCCTGGAATTCAAGGAGCAGCAACCAAATTAGAAGATTCTTCCACACTATCTACTAAATCTGATCTAGGAGAAGAACCTTTCTTCACTTCTACAGGGGAACATATTGTAATCAAAGAATTAGAATCACCTGAAGAAGAGGAAAAGGGAGAAACTCTCTCTTGTCCACCATTAATAGAAGAACCAGAAGACTCCGAGGAAACTATCATGACAGAGGAAGTAGTAGATGTATTTGGAGGAGGGGGTAGAGGTAAAGGAAGAGGAAATAATGGAGGAAATAGGGAAGGAGATAACTCATTTGGATTCCCTATAGTTGATGAGGAAACTCATGCAACAATGAAAAACATTTCACCATCTGTCCTCCCAAACTTTTATGGGTTGCGAAGTGAGGATCCTGAAACATCTCTATTTGATTTTGAAGTCTTTTGCCGAACCTATGACTATATGGAAGACTCTCAAAAACTCAAACTGTTTCCTTCAACATTGAAAGGAGCTGCTTTGAAATGGTTCATGGGATTAGT
>APFE031709016.1:2451-13447 GCA_000404065.3 Pinus taeda
AATAATCATTTATATACAAATTTCAATACCAATGGACTAAACCCTCTTAGTTGAAATGCTTTGAACTTTAGTTTTCAAATGGACTTGTTTATGCCCTGAAAACTTTACCATTCCATGTAAAATGTAGAATTGTGTTTCTTAATCCAAAGTTTCATGTTCAAAAAAATTGCGTGAGAGACAATTTCTATGTGTAAAAAATTACGCTATAGGAAATACTACTATTTTGTGTGACACATAACACTCCACTTACAACTATATCATGATACATTGTGGTTTTTTTTTTGTTTTTTTTTTTCCCCTAGGAAAAAATCGTAATTTTGTTCATGTTGATAAAATTACATTTTGTAGATGCTTGTAGCATATGCATATGGCTGATCCTGTAATAGCAGGCAGCAGACAGAAATAAAGCACAAAATGGCAAAAAACAGTTCGTGAGATGTCAGGAAGACAAACAGATATAATAGTAAATGATTAGTAGGCCTATGTTCTCCTGCCTTTTTTCTTTTCTACTTTGCACCAGACTCCAGTGCTGTTAGTAGGATCAATTACAACCAGCTGATTTTCCCCTGTGTACGCCGGTTGTTCTTTATCTGAGTCCGATCCTTCTGGGCTATGTGCTCTTTTGACTCTGCTTAATTCCAATTGAAAATCATGTTGCAGTACCAAGCTGTGTGTCTCCAAATTGGGCTTCACAATGCTTTCATTTGGCTCTTTCTCCTGTCTCATTTGTACATCTGTGGGTTCTGTGTTCAGTGCCTCCTCCTCCAGTGGTTCCTTATTCTGCCAACCTTTTGGTTTTTTCTGTTGTTTCTTGTTCCGTTTTGGCTCCCTACTAGCCAGTGGGCATGCATTTTGCAGGTGTCGTGTCTGCAAGCATCTCCGGCATCTGAAAGTCGTGTTCTCATAGTCAAGATTTTGTACCCACATTGAATTATTGAAGTTCAATGTGATGTGATCTGGAAGTCCTTGACTTAGATCCATCTCCACACATATTCTAGCATATGTGAATATTCCGCGCACAATTCTGTCTTCATCTATTTTAAGATGTTTTCCTAAAGTGTTCCCAATGGCAGTTAAAGCTTTTCGGTGCCAAAAATGCAGTGGGAGGTTATGCAGCCTTACCCAAATAGGTATCGTCGAAACAACCATGGTGTTGGCATTGAAGTCCGGGAACCAGGGGGTGATAAAGAGGCCAGCATTGCCCCAAAACCAAGGCCCCTGATTTATGATGTTGTCTCGTTCCAGTTCTGTATTAAATCTGACTATGAAGAAACCCTTAGGGCATAGGTATATTTCACATTTGGGTGACCATGCTGTAAAAACCCATTGATGCAATACATCCGCTTTGGGCCAATGACCATTAAATCTTCATATAACGGCGTTATGTATTAAATCTGAGTATAGGTCTGTTACCTCCGGTAGTGTTACAGTAAGTAAAGGTGAATCTTGCTTTTGTTCCACTATGTATGGGCCTGGAAGATCGGATGTAGGTGATGATCTGTGATTCAGTGGTTCCTTTCCTTTAACTGCATCACGGAAGGATCCCATGGTTTTTGAGTTGTTTCCCTTACAGCCGCCTCGAAGTCTCAGGTTGAGTATAATGGTTGAATCATTTGTGACTCCATAGTGCTGGAGTGTGAGGTGATCCTGCATACATAGCCCAGAAAATAAGAGGTTTTGGTATATTTCCGGAGTTCCCATTATGTTCTGGATCCTCTTTTTAAACCCTAAGACATCCATCCCTACCCTGATCTGTACGCAGTAGTGTCTACCTTCCACAGATCTAACAAATATTTGATTCAGATCTGGCAAACCAGCCTTGCATAAACCCCGATCTATATGATTGCTCTTCAGATCTGGCAGATCTGTGGTGATTCTTGAGTTAGAGGGCTTGATACCTCCGATCTGCAAGGATCTGGCTATCCCTGCCTCCGCGCATCCATAACTCCCATCACCATCCAACACAGAATGATGACTATGCAAACCCTGTTTTCTGTCTGGAAAAATCCTTTTTATGAAGCTTACCTTGCCAATCGTGTTGCGTTGGATGAGGTCGTTGAAATCGGGTTGAGTGGAGGCGTATAACCAGTTCTCCGCTTCGCTGTCCCATACGCAGGCTTCGCCACCGCTCTGCAGGCTGAGTTTATGATCGTGCCACAGCGATTTGTCTCTCCCATCAATCTGCAGCCGCCCCTTCAGAACTATCATCTGCATCCTCGAGTTTTCAGTCGACCATGTGAGTACGGGTATCAGGCTTCCATCCGATTCTATGGCGGCGCGGAGCAGGCCATTCTTGCCCAGGAAACGAAAGTCGAAGGCGTACATTCGAAACCCTAGATCCAGATCTCCTGCGGTTCGGCCTCCTCTCGATCGTTTTCTTTCGAATGTCTCTCTTGCATATATAGGTTTCTTTTTTTGTTATTTTAATATAGATTTGGGTTTTTTTTTTTTTTAAGATATTTAAATAGATTTATAATCTTGAAAACGACTTTAATCATTTTTATATATATACTATACATTTTAACTTATACATATTATACATTGAAACACCAATTTTGAAAGTTAATTTGAATATTTATTAATTTCAATATAAATAAAGGGACAACGACCCTTGCAATGGGGTTATCGTTCACGCATGAATATACATATATGTAATTAAGGCCAACAATTTCTTACTTGTTTGGTTTGGGGTTGGATTCAAAATAACCTCATAGAGTAAACGGTGTTTAATTCATGTTCCCATAGTATATATCTAAAAATAATGTCAAAATTGAGTTGATTGAGACAGTTAGGCATCTACTTTGAAAACTAATCTAACATTGTTGATGGAATTTGGAAAGGACACCTAGTTATAATAATGTGATTAAAAATGGTAAGTTAATGTTTATGTGAATGCTCAAAATATATAAGATGGATTTAGGATGATTGTTAGGGATATCTAAAGATATTTGAGGGTGACTAGCAGTGTGTTTTAGCACTTGATTAGATAGCAATGGGAAAGGATTTAGTAGACCAACAGTTATCTTCTCAATATTAGAAATAGTCATTTACAAGCATAACAAAAGGAAAACTTGCATCTATCATTATGAAAAACATGTGTGAGCCGAGTAAGAATTAACGAGGCCCTAAGTTGTGCTAATAAGTTTTACATATCATACAGATATTGAACAATTCAAAATGGTGAGGACGCGAAGAAATCAAGGTCAAGGAGAGTCATCACAAGGACCTCCTACAAATAACCCATTACCTTCGCCAGAGTTGACTCTCATCTTGCATTCCCTAGAAGCAATTAATGAGACTTTAAAAAGGTGCCAAACAATTGAAGTGGAAGTTGAGCACCCTCCATCAGGGTTAGGAAATCTCAAGGGATCAAGACACTCTGATAGAGGACCTATAAGCGAGGACATTACTAGGGAGCTCCAAAAGATTAAGCTCCCAGAGTTTGCTGGAGGTCGTGCCAACGAATGTGCAGAATCCTGGTTAGAAGGAATGAGAAGGTGCTTCACACTAAGGGAGTATAATTCTGATTCAAAAGCTAAAATAAGAATATTCCAACTCAGAAATAATGCTCTGAATTGGTGGGGTAACTTAGAGCATCAACTACACCTCACTTCGGACGCAGTTACTTGGGAGTTTTTTGGGGAGAGATTTAGGAAAAAGTACCTACCAGTATATTATGAAGAACAGCAGGTAGGAGCCTTCCATGCCTTGGTACAGGGAAATCATACAATAGAAGAATATGATATTAGTCTTATGGAATTGGTCAAGTATGTCTCCTACATGGATACTAACCAGCGCCAAGCGGATCGTTTCATTTATGGATTGAACCCTAAGATTAGGGCAATGGTGTGGATGTGGAAACCATCCTCAGTTGCAGAAGCTATGGAACATGCTCGTTATGTTGAAGAACACTTAGACTTAAAGGGTGGAAACAAAACCATTTTTCCACAACAACCAAGGTTTATGGGGAAGGCCCCTCGTACCTTCCCCAGGGGAGGAAGTTTGAGGCCATCACCATATGGAAACAGGGTTGTACCCAAAGCACCGACAATGGGGATTTCAATGGTTACTAGTGTAGCTTCACCCGCAGCTTCAAAGGCACGTGAAAATCAAGATCATACGTGAGGATCAACAAGTAGGGGCAAGGATCCCAAAGGAATGAACTATTTCCAACTCCACAAATTTGGTTCAAGGTCTACCATGCATCACTTGTTGGGTATGCGGGGGACCTCATTACCAGCGTGACTGTCCCGAGTTATAAATTGGTAACAATCGTAGAGAAGGAAAAGCACCAACGGGGGGAGCAAGTAGCCACCATCAAATCTATGCAGTAGTTGATAACCAACAAGTTGAACACTAGCCTATCATAGTAGAAATGTCAGGTATGATAAACAAAGTAAAAGTTAAAATTTTGTTTGATTTAGGGGCTACATATAGTTTCATTTCACCAGTTGCATTAGAAAAATATGGGTTTGCAGCCTATGAGCACAATGACTTTAAGCAAGTTGAGATGGCTTATGGGATAAAACAAGTAGTAGGACCTAGTGTTGACCAATGTCAAGTAAACCTCAGGGTGTGTATAACTAAGTTGAAGGCATACGTCACAGCATTGGGGACGTATGATGTAATTATTGGAATGGACTGGCAAGAAGTTCATCGAGCTTTGGTAGATTGTTTCAAGAAGAAGGTAATTTGTTTAGATGATGAAGGTAGGCCAATTGAGATTTGTGGAATCAAGAGAGGAGTGTCGCTACGATTCATATCCATGATGAAGGTAAAATGTTGTCTCTGACAAGGTTGCAAGCTATATGTGGTCGAGGCTGTAAGTGACCAGAAAGGACCCTCCCTAGATCAACACCCAATTTTATCAAAATTCAAAGATGTTTTTCCTAAGGAACTGCCTGGATTACCTCCTGTAAGGGAGATTGATTTCACAATCGACCTAAAACCTGGTGTAGAACGAATATCTAAGACACCCTATCGGATGACAACTCCCAAACTTTGTGAGTTGTAGATGTAGTTAAAAGAGCTCTTAGACTTGGGATTTATCAGACCTAGTATTTCACCTTGGGGTGCACCAGTGATTTTTGTCAAGAAGAAGGATGGTTCCTTAAGGCTATGCATAGATTATAGGGACTTGAATAGAGCTACAATAAAGAATAGGTACCCAATACCTAGAATAGATGACATGTTTGATCAAATGAAGGGAGAAACAATTTTCTCAAAGTTAGATCTACGATTTGGATACCACCAATTGAGGATTAAGGAAGGTGACATCTCAAAAACCGCATTTTGAACTCGGTTTGGGCACTACGAATTCGTAGTTGTTCCATTTGGTTTGACCAATGCACTAGCGGTATTCATGAGCCTCATGAATGGTGTGTTCAGGAAGTATTTGGACCAATTTGTGCAAGTCTTTTTGGACGACATTCTTGTGTATTCCAAGAATGAAAAGGAGCATGAAAAGCACCTAAGGGTTGTATTGACTTGCTTAAGGGAAAATCAATTGTACAGAAAATTGTCAAAATGTTCCTTCTTTCAGAAGAAAGTTCATTACCTTGGGCACATCATTTTAGGAGAAGGGATTTCCATTTACCCAGAAAAGGTAAAGGCCATAATGGATTGGCCCGTACCGAAAAATGCTCATGAGGTGCGTAGTTGTATGGGGCTAGCAGGATATTATCACATGTTTTTGGAAGGGTTTTCGAGGATTGCAAAACCCATCACCACATTACAGCGAAAAGGGGGTCATGTATGAATGTGACACCGCTTTCACAGAACTAAAGAGGTTACTAACTAGTGCACTAATCCTTTGAGTACCGGACATGGAAAAAGACTTCACTATTTGCATTGATGCTTCGAAGCAAGGATTGGGAGCAATATTGATGCAAGAAGGCGGAGTAATAGCTTGCACATCTACAAAATTGAAGAAACATGAAGAGTTGTATGCTACCCATGACTTAGAGTTAGCAGCAGTGATATTAGCTTTGAAACTGTGGAGACGCTACCTCGTTGGGAGAATATTTGAGTTAAGAACAGATCATCAAATCCTGAAGCACCTCTTCACTCAAAGGGATTTGAATGCTAGACAAAGGCAGTGGAGTGAATTCATGAGTGAGTATGATTTTGAGATCTCATACATTAAGGGAAAGGAGAATGTAGTGACTGATGCACTAAGCAGGAGGCCACGAACCTTCTCCCTAGTATCCTTAAAGGTAAATTTGATGGAACGTGTGTTGGAGAAACTCTTTGAAGATAGTTGGTATCTAAAGGTTATCTCAGCATTCCAGAGTGGGAAGCAAATAGAACCAAAGTTTGAGGGATATGTCCTTGAACGAGATGGACTATTGAGATTTCAAGGGAGAATGTACATACCTAAGGAAGGAGGTATAAGAAGGACCATCCTCAAGAGTCACATAGAGCACTATATTGTGCACATCCTGGAGTGAAGAAGATGTACGCGGACACGAAGAAACTCTTCTTTTCGGCAGGCATGAAGCAGGACATAGTCCAGTTTGTCGCCAAATGTATTGAATGTCAACGACTAAACGCTGATCATCACCATCGAACAGGAATCCTACAACCAAATGACATCCCTATGTCTAAATGGGAGGTAATTTCTATGGATTTTGTTGTGGGTTTTCCACTCACGTCACAGAGGCACAATTTTATATTGGTTATAGTTGATAAATTGACCAAAAGTGCCCATTTCATTCCAGTGAGAGACACTTACGATGTTACTGATGTGGCACGAGTTTTTATAAGTGAAGTTGTTCGACTACATGGGTTACCCACAAAGATCATTTTTTATAGAGACTCTTGATTTACATCTAGGTTTTGGACAAGTTTGCAGTCAGCACTAGGGACTCAGTTGAACCTGAGTACTGCATATCATCCAGAAACAGATGGGCATACCGAAAGAGTAAATCAGGTTATGGAAGACACACTTCGAATATATGTCATGGATAATCAGAATCAGTGGGAAAGGTATCTACCGCTGGTAGAGTTTGCCTATAATAACAGTTACCAAAGTTCAATCGGGATGCCTCCTTATTAAGCTCTATATGGAAGGCCATGTAGGACACCATTGAGTTGGGAAAAGTTGGAAGACTGAGTAATAGTTGGGCCAGAATTAGTTCAAGAAATGGAGGAACAGGTAAAACATATTCGAAAAAGGTTAAAGGAAGCACAAGATAGACAAAAGTTTATGCTGATTCACATAGGATTGATCACAGTTATGAAGTAGGGGACCAAGTTTTTATTCATATCCGACCCAACAAAAGCACCATTCGGTTTGGGAAAGGTACAAAGTTGTCACCTTGGTTCGTAGAACTTTTAGGATCAAGGAGAAGATTGGACCAGTTGCCTATCATCTTGTACTGCCACCCCATTTGCATAAAACTCATGATGTTTTTCATGTATCTATTTTACAACATTATGTTTCTGATGAATCTCACAAATTGGATTGGAGAGAATTGCAGGTCTCGGACATGGGAACCGTAGTCGTCGAACCATTATGCATAAGTAGGGTTCGACATCTCAGAGGTTGCATGGTGGACCAATTTAAGGTCCAGTGGGACAAGTATAGCCAAGGATCTGTTACCTGGGAGGATACAGAGACTATACGACGTGACTAACCCACACTTTTTGAGCATCTATGATGCCCATTTTGACTTAGATATCTACCTATGTTAAGGCTCTATTTTTCAGTTCCATGTTATTTATTTATGAACGCTATGTAATTTTGATGCTTTTAGTTGGACATGTGAAACTACTTATATAAATCATTAGATGGATTAGGTATTGATGATGGAAATGTTTGATGTATGACCTAATGTATAACTTACTTGGTGATGATTTATCTAGTGCATGACTTATCAGAGTTATTGTTGTTTCATGTATGGCTTAAGTGGATATGATTTATTTAATGAATGACTTAGTGAAATTATGATTTATTTCTAGTATGAACTACAAAATTGACACGTGGATACTAGACTTCGTAACATGATGTTTAAGATCACTTATCCATATATATCTTCTTGTTATATATATGCATGAATGAGAACTAACCCGCATATTGGAAAGAACTATATGATAGCTAAGTTCTACTCTTCCATTGAGGAAGGTCGATACATCTAATGAGGAAAGGTATGATGTACATTGTTCTATTACATTTTGTATCTACTGGATATGCACTCTTATGATAAGGGTAAAATGTAAATGGCAAGTGACAAGACTACCTGACTGGATTATTCGATGACAAGTATCCAACCAGCGCTGTAGTGTGGTCCATATTAGGGTGTTGACCCTAGTTGTAAGGAGGGGTGGAGGTATTTCCCACCGTGTAACCTCCAAACTTGGAATCGTGGGAGGACAGTGGTGGACACGCTCCCCTAGACATGTGATGACGATTGCCAGTTGCTTGTTGGGGAGATTAGGTCGATATAATCGATGCTTCCGCCATATTGGTTTTATCAATGGTTAGATTGGTATAGCTGATGCCACAGTATATAGCAGCAGAGGATGGATAGGGTGGGAACAGAAGTATGTCAGGAAGGATAGGAGGATATAGATCAGAGGGAGACTCTTGATGGGACGTGATGTCATTGTTTGACTTATCAAATTTTACTATTATAACTCTCTTTCTATTTTGTTATGCCTTATTGTCAAACTGCTTCGAACTCCTTGTATCTTTTTCACTCTAACTTCGGGACAAAGTTTTCTGAAGGAGGAGTGTATGTAATGGCCTACTTAATCTTATCATGCAAATTTTATTAGTGCTTAAATTACCTGAAAATATTGACTTATAATTATCAAGAAATATTGGTACATACCTACATTGGTGAAACTATAAATTTATTACTGATATAAATTTTATTATTATTCAATTCCCAACTTGCGTTCTCAAATTTAAATTTTGATAGGATATGGTCTCCTTCCATTTATTCCAATTTAAATATCCATATCTCCAAATGTCCTCTCAAATTCACTTGGAAGAATATATGGTCATCTCAAATTAATTACCCAATTATATATCCATATCTTATCCCCAAAATGTCCTCTCAAATTTACTTGGGAGAATATGTGGTCCTCCCCAATTAATTACCAAATTAAATATCCATATCTTATCCCCAAAATGTTCTCTCAAATTTACTTGGGAGAAGATGTGGTCCTCCCCAATTAATTACCAAATTAAATATCCATATCTTATCCCCAAAATGTCCTCTAAAATTGACTTGGGAGAAGATATGGTAAGAAAAGTAAAATGAAAGGATGAGGGGGTAGTTACGACATTAATGATAGGTGGTTGAGGTGGATGAGAGGAAGAGGCATAAAAGGGGGAGGATGATGAGAGGAAAGGGGGATTCTTGGTATTGGTTTTGGTTTTGGTTTTGGTTGTGGTCTTGGAGGATTTTGTTTTGGGAGGAAGGTGGAGAAAAAAGAAGGGAGAGAATGAGAGTGTTTGTTTAACTTGGACACACTACATCTAGTTGGATTTGGGCTCGGAGGACTAGAGAACTTCTGGAGGTTTCCTGGGCTAGGAAATACTTCCTAGTTGGCTGGGAGGTAAATCGAGTCGGGTAGTCAAAAGAAGCATCTCAACAGAGTCAGGAGCTCACGGGCATCTCAACTAAGTTATTGGAACATGTATTCCTATGTTTACTAATTACTTATGTAAATGGTTGCAATGAAATTCTTACTTATTTAATTTGTAGTAATTAAATTTTAATGGTATATTATCATCAAATAAATGTTTAGATAGAAATAAGTTATTTCTCATTTTATTGTATTTAAAAATTAGAGAAATTTAGTTTTTAGTTAGAGGACTCTGGGAGGGAGCCTCACACAACCTGCATAACCAAAAGAATCTGATGGTTATGGTTAACACAGTCTGTCAAACTCAAAAATAGATAATAGTCGAACAAGCGAGAAGGATTTACCTGATTTGTGGAAGTTTAAGTGATTCCATTAGCGAAAGCATGGACACTCACTGCAAATGGTGACAACCGATAAATCCTAGAACAACTATGTTTCGGACTAAGCGCAAAGGCTACCATAAACGGACATTGCAGGAAGTCGGTGCTAGTTTTTTGTGAGGAAGGCAACAAATGATGAGTTACAGAGCTCGGTTTCGAGTGAGATAAAATATGAATGAGCTCGATTGGCAACAATCCAAATAAATGGTTACCCTAAACCCTCTGCCTTTTCTCTCCACCATATGATGTGCAACCCTCGAGCTAAGCATCAGATCGATGCAGATGGAGGTGACAAAAGGACATGCACCTTGAGATGCACCTCGAAAGTTTGAGATCCGCCAATATGAATAACATAAACCATAAGACATACCGAAACTATATGCAATCGGTCCTGTTATTAAACTCAAAAAAATAATAACACAATATATGGAATGATCTATGCTTATGTCGTTAACATTATTAACAATTGTACAATAATTAAAACTGTGTAAATGCTTAAGCGGTGGTACAACCTTTCCTAATATTAAACAGGTTTCTGAATTGATGCTAATGATCTGTCATGGTAATTACAATGTACAATTGCTTGGTAATAAGTTATTTTTTTAATGAATGTGTAACATAAGTTCACCAAGGATTTCTTTCGCATCTGACATTATACATATTCATAACAAACAAAGATTAAAAAGGAAAAGGAAATTTTTTTCCTTGTGCGCTCAAAGTAAAAATGTCCTTTGTATGTCCTTGTTGAAAACTGTGTATCATATGTATAACTTGACAAATCCAATATGGTACCCCCAATGCAAAAGAGAAGATTGCTAACTAATTCACAATGTCACCATGGAGGGAGAACTCCAGTGTAAGAGTTTATTCATTATACAAGTCCAAAAATTGATGACAACAATTATATATTTAAGTAGCATAGAATAAGTAAAAAGAAAATAGTGTACGGAGTTCATCTTTGAAAAAAGAAAATTGCATTTTTTTATCATCTCAAAAATCGGATATGATTCTTGTTATAA
>APFE031709016.1:14319-33508 GCA_000404065.3 Pinus taeda
TAATTATTAAAATAGAGTTGATTAAAATTTTAAATATATAATTAAAGTAATTATTGTTAAAAACTATTTTTTTAATGTGAAAAGGTAAATTATCAAAATTATTGGAAAAAATACACAATGATATAAAGTTTAATAAAAGTTATATGATGCATTTTTAACAATAGTATTTTGCAACATCGAATTGTGACAAAGATCGTCTTAATATGAAAATCAAAATATCAACCAACATCACATTGTGACAAAGATTGTCTCAATATAAAAATCAACCATGGTCAACCATTTGCAACTATTGTAAATTATGGTCAACCATGGTCCAATGTCACATTATGACAAAGATTGTCTCAATATGAAAATAAACCATGGTCGACCATTTGCAACCATTGTAAACCATGGTCAATCATGGTTAACCATGGTCCAATGGCACATTATGACAAAGATTGTCTCAATATGAAAATAAACCATGGTCAACCATGGTACAACGTTGCATTCTGACAAAGATTGTCTCAATATGAAAACCAACTATGGTAAACCATGGTCAACCATGTTTATTTATCAATCAAAGGGTTCATATTCCTAGGGTATAATATTATTCATATGGTTTATAATATTAATCCTAGGATTTAAATAAATCCCTTGGGTTTATAGCCATGGTCAACCATGGTCCAATGTCACATTATAACAAAGATTGTCTCGATATGAAATTCAATCATATTCAACCATCATCAACCATGATCAATCATGGTCAACCATGGTCCAATGTCACATTGTGACAAAGATTATCTCAATATGAAAATCAACCTTGGTCAACCATGGTCAAACGACACATTGTGAAAGATTTTCTTGATATGAAATTCAATCATGGTTAACCATGGTCAATCATGGTGAATATGAAAATCAACCATGGTCATTCATGGTCAACCATTATCCAAATATTGTCTCAATATGAAATCAAACATGGTCAACCCTCATCGACCATGGTCAATCATGGTCCACCATAGTCCACCATGGTCGACCATCACAACCATCGTCAACCATGGTTATTGATGGTAAACCATAGTCCAACATCATATTGTGACAAAGATTGTCTAAATATGAAAATCAACCATGGTCAAATGTCACATTGTGACAAAGATTATCTCAATATGAAAATCAATCATGGTCAATACAAAAATCAACCATGGCCCTACGTCACATTGTCCCAAAGATTATCTCAATATGAAAATCAGTCATGGTTAACCATGGTCCAACATCGCATTGTGACCAAGGTTGTCTCAATATGAAAATCAACCATGGTCAACCATGTTTGTTTTAGGGTTTATAATATTTATCTTAGATTTTATATACCTTGGGTTTACAATATTAATCCTTTGGGTTTTTAGTATTAATCCCTTGCATTTATTAAATGAAATCGACTGCGCACGCCCTGCCTCTCTGACCTAGCCTGCAGCCCGCGCCTGCCTCTCCAGGCTCTGCCTGGCAGGGATTCTGCAGCCCCGATCCCTGCCCCGCCTTGCTTCAGCCTGCCTCCCTCGGATTCGCCTGCATCTGCCCTGGGCGCCTCCTTCTGCCTCCGCCTACTCTGCGGGGTTATGGCCGATTAAAATTTGGCCCTTCCTCCTTTCCCTCGGCGGGCCTGCAATGGCAGGCTCCGCCTCCCCGCCTCCGATCTCTGAGTCTCCTGAGGAAGCCTTTGCTTCGCTCTTGTCGAACCCCTCTAAATCCAGACCTCGTCCCGCCCTTTCGAAGTTTATTAAGAAACTAGATGAGATTCCTGAGGTTATCCTTCCTCCTTCCCTTCCGAGAAAATCGGCAATAGCATTATCTGAAAGAGGACTTGTTGGTCAGTTTACAGGCCTTTGGCCTTCTCCTCGCACTGTGCAAAAATGGGTGGAGCGAAACTGGATCCCAATGATCCAAGGAAAGATCGCCATCAGATTCTGCGGGAGAGGATTTTTCACCTTCCTATTCGAGTCAAAAGAAGACAAGAGCCTCATCTTTCGCAATGGCCCTTACTTCATGGACACAAGAGGGCTTTATCTGAACAGATGGACCCCGGACTTCGACCCAGAAATGGACATCCCAAATGCGGTTCCTGTGTGGGTGCGCCTGCCTCATCTCCCCCTACACTGCTGGGGGGATGAATCTGTCAAAGCAATCGGCAATGCAGTCGGAAAATACATAGATAGATCAGAACCAAGGGAGAATATGCATGCATGCGCAAGGATTTGTGTTGAAGTCGACCTGGGGAAAGGACTGCCCGAAGCAATCAAGCTAAAGGTGGATCAATGGATGCACATTCAGCAGCTAGATTACGAACAACTACCCTTTAAATGCAAGGTATGTCACGAGTACGGCCATTTCGCCAATAGATGTAGCAAGCTAAAAGTAATTGATGTAGAGCATAATGAGAAAAATGCAGGGGGTTCTTGGGAACAAGTTAAAAGGAAAAAGCACAATTCGGGCACCAGTTCCTCAGCTCCGTTGACATCTAGCCTCCCTCCTCCTCCCCCCCCCTCCCTCAGACTTCCCTCCTCCCTCAATCCCTTTGAATCTTTATCAGTAGAAGCCCCATCCTCTCCCCCTCAATCCCCCCGCCCTGCTTCCCCGCGCTCTTTCCCTCCTCTCTCTCCTACCCCCACCATTGAAAGAATTCTAACGAGAAACAAGGCAAGGGAAGTGAACCAACCCTCAGACCCCCAAAGAAAAGCTGGCAGAAAATCAAACAAAGAATTGAGAGATGAAGCATCTGCTAAGGAGATGGCAACCGGCTCTCAGCAACCCATGGACTCATTTCTAGGCAAGTTAAAAGGGAATGGCGAAAAGGCCAAGGAGAAAGCAGGACTCCACCCAACAATGGGTAAATAATGAATTCGGTCTCTTGGAATTGTAGGGGAATGTGCTCTTCCCTAAAGGTGAAAGCAATTAAGGATCTATTGAATCAGGAACAGCCAGACATTCTCCTAATCCCGGAGACCAAATCCACCAAGCAGGACTTCACTTCGCAAACTCAAAGATTCAAAAACTATTCAGGCACCTCAAAAGGCTCAGATGGGGCCTCAGGGGGAATAGGCACACTTTGGAACAAAAACAACTGGGAAATCAGCAACTCTCAGCTTTGCAACTGGTGGATAAGAACAGATTTAAGGAATAAGAGCACTCAAGAGGTCTATTTCATATATAACATATATGCACCCAATCACTACAGAGACAAAATCAGCTGTTGGAACACCCTAGAAGCAGACCTCTCCTCCATTCAGAGTAGCCTAATAATTCTTGGGGGCGACTTGAATCTAATAAGGCAGGTGGAGGAAAAATTTGGCGGTAACTTCCACCCAGATCCATCTAGAGACAAGCTAGAAACAATAATCCAGCTCTTCAACTTGATCGACACCCCTTTGTCGAATGGAAAATACACCTGGACCAATAAGAGAGATGGTTCTCACAACATAAAAGAAAGGTTAGACAGATTTCTAATTCAGGAAGGGTTGGCCAGCAATTTCCAGGTAATTAAAAGCCACACAATCCACGGAACAGCCTCAGATCATAAAGCAGTGGTCCTCTCTCTGATTAAAGGAACAAATTTAGGCCCACTTCCTTTTAAATACAATAAGCAGTGGGATAGATATGAAGAATTCAGAACTCTTGTGCAAAATCAGTGGGCAAAAGAAATTTTAGGCTCACCTCACTACGTGTGGGAAACAAAACTAAAACATCTAAGGTCAGTCATAAAACAGTGGGCGAGAGAGCTGGTAAGATCCAAAAGGAAGAAGAGAAATGACCTTCTATCGGAAATGGAGAGATGGCATAAGGAGAAAGAACAATCTCAGCCCACAACGGAAGATATAGAAAAGGAAAAGAGCATGTTCATGGAGCTCTACAGGCAAAATCGTGTGGAGGAAGAGGAACAAAGAATGAAATCCCGCTGTCTTTGGTTGAAAGCCGGGGATAAGAGCACCTCTTTCTTCCACAATAACGTCAAGACCAGAAGAGCGAGAAATCAAATTGACAAAATAGAAGTGGAAGGGAGAGAACTCCATGAACAAGAAGAGATAAAAAAAGCAGCCTTCGATCACTTTCAGGCTCTCCTTACAGCTGATCCCCAACAACACGATAGCACAACATTCCTCAGCTTAATCGAAAGCAAAATCAAGGAGGATCATAATAGGGAGCTGGAACAAGAGCCCACTGAAGAAGAAATAAGAGAAGCCACCTTCAGCATGCAACAAGACAAGGCCCTGGGGCCGGATGGATTCTCAGTAGCATTCTACAGGCATCATTGGGAAACCATAAGAAAGGACTTTGTGAGAATGGTGAAAAATGCATTCAGTAAGCATAAGATGGGGGACTATACAAAATCCTCTCACATTGCATTAATACCCAAGGAAGCAAACCCCAAATCTTTTGATAGATTCCGCCCCATATCACTGTGCAATGTCTCGTACAAGATCATCACAAAAATCATCGCAAACAGGCTCAAGAATCTCCTCCCCATCATAATATCTGAGAATCAGGGTGGCTTTGTCCCTAAGAGACAGATTATAGACAATGTTATTCTTATTCAGGAAGCCATTCATAGCAGCCTCATCAAAGGAGAACGAGGCATGATCATTAAATTGGATATGGCTAACGCTTTTGATCGAGTGGACCACTCCTTCTTAAGAGCATCATTGAGAAAATTCGGGTTCTCCTCTAAAGTAGTCGACATCATAAGTGGGTGTATCTCTAACCCATGGACAGCCCCGCTGATCAATGGCCGTCCAAGCAATTCCTTCAAAAGCACCAGGGGTCTCAGGCAAGGGTGCCCTCTTTCCCCTTTCCTTTACATAATTATGGCGGAAACTCTAAGTGTACACCTAGAAAATCTCCGCCTCAAGAGAGAGATAATGGGGATAAGCATTGAAAGAGGAATAAAGGAGATAAATCACTCTTTATTCGCGGACGATACCCTTCTAATTGGGGGAGCTTCCAGCTTGATGGCGAGGAGATTCAAAAGAGTCTTGGATACTTTCCTTCAGGTTTCAGGTGGAAAATTAAACAACATGAAATGTAAAATTTACACTTGGAACGAGCCACACCAGATACAACAAAGTATATCCCAAATCTTTGACATCCCGCTCCAAAGAAATTGGAGTTCTTTCTCCTACTTGGGCTTACCCCTGGCTAAGGATCACATTAAAGCAGAGGTATGGAAAAAACACATTGAGAAGATGAGAGGCCTCCTCCAAAGTTGGGGAGTTTCCTGGCTAAACCTAGCAGGCAGAACCATCCTTATAAAGGCTGTCCTATCAGGACTGCCAATCTACCAATATGCGATTATGATGGCCCCAACAAGCATCCACAAGCATATGGAACTCATAATGAGAAGCTTCCTCTGGCAGGGAGGTAAACAGGACACTAAAAAGTTCAGTCTAGTTAACTGGGGGCAGGTCTCCCTCCCCTATGAAAAAGGAGGCCTCTCAATAAAAATTCCTAGCTTCTCCAATCAGGCTCTGGGGCTAAAATTGATTTGGAAGATCATCTCAAGCAAGGGATCATGGTGGGTGGAGACCATAAAAAGAAAATACCTCAGCGGCCCAAACTCTAACATCCTCAACGAGTCAATAATTGACAGACCCTGCACTCCTGTATGGCGCTTAATCAAAAAAGTTCTGCCTCATTTTAGAGAGAATGTCTCCAAACACCCGGGCAATGGGAAGGACACCAAAATCTGGGCTGACAGGATTATGAACAACAATCCAAGGAACCTCCAACTTGAGCTAAGGCCTCTCCAGGATTGGATGGAAGACAGAAGGATAACCACACTGTATGCCATCTCTTCATGGAACCACAATAGATGGAGAGATTGGAAAGAGTTGCAGTTACCCCAGGAGCTCAAAGAACTATGGCTCAACCTGAAGTCTTCCCTCTCAGGAACAACACCAGTCAACAAAGAGAAAGAAGACACATACATATGGGATCCATGTGGAGGGTCTTTCTCAGTTAGAGAAGGTTACAAATCTCTCCAGAACAGAAACCCAATCGCCAATTGGAATCTCTATACAACCACCTGGAAGTCTGAATGCATCCCTAAAGTGAAACACTTCAACTGGACCCTTCTCAAAGGGAAAATTCTAACTGCAGAAAATCTGAGGAAGAGAGGAATCCAAGGCCCCTCGATTTGTTGCTTCTGCAAAGCAGAGGAAGAGACTATACAACACTCCTTTCTCCTCTTCCCATGGGCTCAGAATTGTTGGAATCAGCATACTAGTCCCATGGAAGCCCGAGGAAGATATGATCAGGTGTACTCCCTCCAGAAGAATTGGAAAAAAGACTATCCACATCAAAGAAAAGGCAAAAACAATTTAATCAGAGTCTGGAAATGCATCCCCGCCACCCTCTGTTGGAACCTCTGGCTCGCCAGGAACAGCTACATATTCAACAACATCCAACCAAGAAAGGGCACCATCATAGCAAAAACAATGGCCAGCATATCTGAAGCAGTCAGTGCGAATTTCATTACTACTCCTGATCAGACGAGCTGGACCCAAGAGGAAAAGGATTGGTACAATAAGTTTAAGATCTGTCACTCCCAAAATCCTCCACCAAAGAGCAAAGCTCACAAGAAACAACCCTCCTGGAAGCTCAGGGGAACCAAAGAAGAAATCTTCCAATGGATCAGCGCCCAAAACCGCCCCACCCTCTTCTTTGATGGAGCATCAAAGAATAATCCTGGAGCAGCAGGAGCAGGAGGCATAATAAAAGACCAACATGGAGTTACTATCTGTAGTTATGAATGGGGTCTTGGGGAAGCTACAAACAATTCAGCAGAAGCCTATAGTCTGCTCCTCGGCACCATTATCCTCTCAGAAAAGGGCCTGAGGAATGCCATCATCATAGGGGGCTCGGCCATCATAATCTCTTCTATGAATACAGGGAAAAAATTCATTAAGGAAGGCCTAAATAACACCAGAACTAGGATAATGGACAATTTAAGAGACTTGGGAGAAACATCCTTCATGCATGTTCTCAGAGAGCATAATGCTGAGGCGAATTCCCTCGCAAATAAAGCAGTCAAACGAAAGCAAGGCCAGGTCTGTATGGATGACTGTTCATATGTCAGAGCAATCCCCTAAGCCCCCTCTTTGTCACCAAAGCCACCAGGTCTGCTCTCGAAAAATATTTCAAAAAATCTTTTACAGTACCGCTCCCTCAAACCTCGACCCCTCTCCTCTTCCCATGCAGCCGCCATCCATCACTTCCCTCGTCCTCAGCGCCATCCTTTCTCACCCTCCCCGTGAGTTTCATCCTGATCATTCAGGTATCAGTCACTTCAGTCCTCAGGGAGATCTCGCCCCAAATCCGCATCTTGACCCCTCCTCGGTTTCTGATGAAAAAATCTCGCATAGGCAATGCCTCTCCCTCCTCCTTTATATTCCCCCTCCCTCCTCAGGCGCTTCGAGTCTTGCTCGGAGTCTGCTGCTTCAAGCTCGCATTGTGTTCTTACCAGTGAGTGGCATTTATTCTATTAAGAGTGCTGAAGTGAGTAAGGCGCTCCTCCCAGGCCTTAACTCCATGCGCAGTGGCATATATTCTCTCAGGAGTGTTAGGGTGTGTAAGGTGCTCCCCCCAGGCCTTACCTCCAAGCGCTGGTTTCAACAGCCTTTCAGCTCTGTCGATGACACTTCTGCCCGAGGACACGCCCTCAGTTACCTCAAGAGGGACCTCTCTCTGAACTTCGACATCAGCAACAGAGCCTCAGAGCAGAGCTCCACGTTTCTGGTAACTTTTCATTACAGTTTTAAGTTTTCATTAATTACTGACTTTGTCTTGTTGGAAAGCTGCAGAGGTTGGACTCCCTCTTCCCTGAGTTTTCTCTACACCCTTCCGCGCCCCTCGCACCTTTCTTATCAGCCCCCTCTCTGTCTGTACATCACTTTCAGTTCTTCCTCTCTCTGCTCCGTCTCTTTGTGCCTCTCATTCAACATGGTAGATCAACCAGGCCAGCATAATCCTCAGGAGCCTACCATCAACATTGACAGGCTCTTCAGCAAGGATTGCACTATGTGCAAAACTCATACCTTTATGATCAATAGACTCAGGAATCAGCTTAAGGAACTGAAGGAGGACTATGAATCAGATACCAGATCCAAGAGAAAGAAGCTCGAAAAATAGAAGGTGGAAATTGAAAACCTGAAGGGTAGATGCAGTCATTTGGAGGAAGCTATTGAGCAGATCAGAGCCCTCACCCAAAGCTTCCAAGCTGAGGCCTCCATGAAAGCCAGTGGTGCCCGTAGAGAACCTCTCCCCGACGTCTCAGTCACTCAAAAAACTCCCTATGGTCTGTAAATTCTGTTTGTTAGGTGGTGTGTATGTCAGGCAATATAGCCGTTGTCTTTTTAATTTCAGTATTAGAGGCAGAAAAGAGGATAAGGGGTTTGCGCACCCGGTTTTGATCCTCTTCGCCATAACCCCGGACATCTATGTAACAGATCTATGTTTTTGATTTTATAATACCAAAGTAACCGACTTCGTTAAAAAAAAAAAAAAAAAACCCTTGCATTTATTAGTGCCTTGGGTTTATAATATCAATCTCTTGGGTTTATTAATATAAGGGTTCATATTCCTAGGGCATAATATTATTGATACGATTTATAATAGTAATCCTAGGGTTTAATATAAATGCCTTGGGTTTATAATCCATTGGGTTTATAATATAAATTCTTTGGGTTTATAATATTAATCATAGAGTTTATATTCCAAGGGTTTAATAATAAGCCTAGGGTTTACAATATTAATCCCTTTTGTTTATTAATTTTAGGGTTTATATTCCTAGCGTTTAATATTCATCTTAAAGTTTAATGTTATTCCCTTGGGTTTATAATCGTTTGGGTTTTTAACATTAATCATAAGGTTCATGATATTAATCTTAGTGTTCAATATTTATTTTAGGATTTATAATATTTATATTAGGGTTTATAATATTAATCCCTTGGTTTTGTAAAATCAAGGGTTTAATACCGTGACATTGTAATGGTACAAAAATGTATCCAGCATCACATTGTGACAAAAATTGTCTCTGTGTGAAAATGAGTGTAACAATCATTGTCGCAATATTACATTACATTGTAAGTTATTCAATGTCACATTGTTACATTACAAAACTTGGGTTTAATACAAGGTTTATAGTATTAGGGCCTTTTAATATTTAGTTTATATATTAAAGTTAATATTGAGTTTATAATTTGTAGTATTAGGGTTTATATTATTAATCTTAGGGTTTAATAGATTAACCTTGGGTTTATCAATACCTTGGATTTCTAATATTAATCCCATGGTCCTATTAATCCAAAGAATGATTCTGGACGGCATTTACGTCCGTCGTTGTTGAATAGTGAGGACAACAACATGGTAGATTATTTTATTGTCACCAGGGGTCCGTGATCCCTTCAATCAAATGAGGTGTTGCGCAGACAAAACACAACTAGTGTTTGTTTTTCAAATTGGACAGGGGAGGGGAGTTGTGGGCTACTTGCGAGATCTTCATTTTCAGCTGTGACTCTGGTACTAAATAGATTCGGTCCTTATAATAGATAATGTCATTGACAACTCTATATTGGATGTCTGATGACTGTCCATCAAGGATCTCACAGGTTGACCAGTTCTTTGAGTATTCCACCAAAAGATGGGACTTCCAATTTTCCATAATGTCTATGAAGGAGAAGGTAGTAGGTCTCGTACATAAGGCATCTTCTACCACATTGTTTTTGCCTTTGACACATTCGATCTCAAAGTAGTAGGCTTGGATCTTGCTAACCCATTTTTGTTGTCTTTCGTTATTCCCTTCGGTTTGTTAATCGATTAGGTTTATAATGCTAAACCTAAGGTTTATAACATTAATATTAGGGTTTATTGTTTATTATAGGGTTTATATTATTACCTTAGGGTTTATATCCCTAGGGTTTATAATATTAATTCCTTTTGTTTAATATTATTCCCCTAAGTTTATAATCCCTTGGGTTTATTGGTCCCTTGTGTTTACGATATCAATCCCTTGGGTTTATTAATCTAAGGGTTCATATTCTTAAGGTATAGTATTATTCATAATATTTATAATATTAATCCTACGGTTTAATTTAAACCTCTTCGGTTAATAATCCGTTGGGTTTATAATATAAATTCTTTGGGTTTATTGATCCCTTAGGTTTGGAATATTAGTATCTTGAGTTTTCAATATTGATCCCTCGGGTTTTTAATATTAATCCCTTTAGTTTATAATTTGTAATTTTAATCACTTGGATTTATAATTTGTACTATTAGGGCTTATAATATTAATTTCATGGGTTTATGATATTAATCTCTTGGGTTTTTAATCCACATGGTTTATAATATTAATCCCTTTAGTTTATAATATTAATCTCTTAAGTTTTTAATCTTTAGGGTTTATAATATTAATCCCTTGGGTTTATAATATTAATAATTCCTTAGGTTTATTAATGTAGGGTTTGTAATGTTAATTCCTTCGATTTTTAATATTAATTCTTTGGAGTTTTAATATGTTTGGTTTTTAATCTGAATAATCCCTGGCTATATAATCCATTTAATTTATAATATTTGGTTTTAAATAATAATAATATAATATATTATAATTAATAATTTTAATATTTATAAACGAAAAATAATATTAAAAATTAAAATTACTCATATTAATAAATAAATATTAAAAAAAAATTAAAATTACAAATTATAATAAATAAAATAAATACTAAATAATAAATATAATATTAATAATAGATAATATATATAAAATAAATAAATAATAAAACATAGTCTCTATAAATCCTTTTAATAATTAAAAATCAAGTCAAAATAATTAGCATTAATTTATTAATATAATTATACTAGTTATTAATTTTTAGTAGATTTTAAAAATCAGACAAACCCTTATTAAAATCTCTATTTACAGGATTGTACAAATCAGTGACATCGAATTGCAGATCACGCAGATTGTACGTTTAAATTAGTGAAATTGCAATTATCGAAATTCATGATAAAATAATAATTAAAAACATTTTAAAAAGCGATTTGAATACCGTACGGCTCTCGCAGACTAACTTTATAACGTTAGAAGGCGCACTGAGAGTAACTTTATCTGCACGTTAGAAGGCGCACTGAGAATAACTTTATCTGCACGTTAGAAGGCGCAAGCACTGAGAAGAACATTATCGCAAGAAAAAACTGATGAGAAAAACATTATCTCAAGGAAAACTGAAGGAAAACTGGTGAGAAAAACGTTTTGTGGATCAGAGGCCATATTTCCTGAGTCTATTTTGGCCGCCGAATAATTGTGTTCCAGCTATATATTAATAAAGAAGGGAGGGAGAGGAGCAGAGACAACATTTTGAGGTTGCCGTTTGACAGTTGTTACATCAACGAGAAAGAGAAATACCTTCCACTTACAAAAATCATTCCATCATTTTCTGTAGTTTCTCTACCGAATGGCTAGTCCGAACCCCAATTACACCGCTTACCCCTCTACCTCCACGGCTCCATCTCCGAAACCCAATTACACCACTTACCCCTCCACCTCCACCGCTCCATCTCCGAACCCCAATTGCAATTGCCATTTTGACGTTTTCATCAATCACTCCCGTTCAGATGTTAGGAATAATTTCGCTAGCCATCTGTACCATCGTCTTCTTGACCGTGGATTCAAAACATTTTTCGAACGGCAAGAAATGCAGCCGGGAGACCGCTTAGATTCTCGAACGGGAGCAGCTATTGCAACCGCCTCTGTTCATATACTCATCTTCTCTCCAAAATATGCGGATTCAAGATGTTGCCTAGATGAACTCCTGTTGATATTAAAGTCGAAGACTGCAATTATTCCAGTCTTTTATAATGTTAAGCCTTCTGATCTACGGATCAGGATGGGTGAGGGCAAAGAGCAAGTGCCAGGTCAAATCTCGGGACTTCTTGGGGATCCTGTGGGCAACAATGGCGTCTATGATGAAGCCCTGCGAGATCATGAAAAGAAAGGGAGATGTGGCCAACAAACAATTGCAGATTGGAAAAAAGCGCTGTTTGACGTTTCAAATTTAAGTGGTTTGGAGCTTGAGGAGTGTAAAAGGTTAGAACTCTTATCTGTTATTGTCCGGATAGTCAGGTTCAATGTATTGTCATAAACGTAACAAAGTTTTTAGTGCTCATGTTTGGCTTGCTTTTCTTTGAATAACCAGTGATGAAGGCGAGCTCGTGCATAGGGTAGTGCAATGGGCGGAGGAAGAGGTTGCAAAACCACAATTTCAGGTGGGCAAATATGTAGCTGGGTTGGATAAAAAGCTTGAAGACCTTGAAAAGGCAGTATTATTACAGCAGCAGCAAGACACAGGAGAGGCCAAGTTTGTGGGGATCGTGGGTGTTGGCGGAGTAGGGAAGACGACGTTGGCAACAGAATTCTTTAACCGCAAGAAATCAGACTACTGTCAATCCTGTTTTTTATCGGACGTGAGAGAAGCTGCAGGTAGGAGCTCTTTACATTCCTTGCAGAATAAACTCATGAAAGACTTGACTTCAATGGATCATGAAATAGTCAGCGTGGCTGAGGGTAAGAAGAAGCTTAGTTCTTTCGGGGTTAGGCCGGCCCTCATAATTTTAGACGATGTGGATGATGATCAACAGATGGATGCATTATATTCACCTCTGAAGGATGTCCTCGAATCAGGTAGCTTAATTCTTGTAACATCCCGTAATAAAGATGTTCTTAAAATGTCAGGAATGAGAGAGTCAGACATTTACAATCTGACAGGCCTCGATGGAGAACATTCTCAAGAGCTTTTCTGTTTGCATGCCTTTCACAAGCGTCTTCCAGTCTTCAGATTTAAAGAAGTTGTTGCAAAGTTTCTGGATGTGTGCGGCGGATTGCCGTTATGTCTCAAAGTGCTTGGGGCGCTCGTTTATCAAAAGGATTTGAAGAATTGGAAAACCCTTTTGCGCAAAATATCACAAGTAGCTTCCACCGATATACAAGGCATGCTTAAAATTGGCTACGAGAGTCTAGACGACCAGGAAAAAGAGATATTTTTAGACATTGCATGTTTCCTCGTAAAAGAAGACAGGGATACGGCTATAAATATTTGGGAGGCATCCGGCTGGGTAGGACGGTTGAATCTTCAGAACCTATTGCACAAGTGTTTTGTAGAGATCGACAGTAAAGGTCGTATAAGAATGCAACATCATCTCATAGATTTGGGTAGAGATTTGACAGAGAAAGAGCCTCCCAGTTTTTATCGTCGTCTTTGGCGCCCCGCTGAAAACCAATTTCATGATGCGTGTCAAAAACCAACTGTAGGTGCTTGAAGATCCAGACATTACTTTGTGTCCTCAAATAAATTTATGCTTATTGAAATGTACATCTCTTGTTGTAAATTCTGAACTTTGTAAATATGTAAACATAGTTTCTAACAGTTTTCAAATAACAATTTAGGTGCGCGGAATCGACATGGTTGAAATAAGATCTGGCTCATCAGTAAACAACCCTGTGGAGCTCAACAATAGTTTTGTAGATATGAGCAGGTTTCAACTGCTTAGGGCTGAAGGTGATTGTTTGGAAAGCATATCAACCCTGCTGCAACATTCAGATCTTCTTTGGCTTTGCTGGAATCGTTGTCCGTACACCTCCCTGCCTTCTTGGCTTCCGACCAGGAATTTGAGAGCTTTACGAGTGGCCGGGAGCAAATTGGAAACATTATGGCATCATGAAAGTGAGGTATGTGATGGTTTTTGTGAACATTTTACCTTGTATTCGGCCGTCGTGTTTAGCTTATAGTTGAAACTAGTCAGATATTTTTATCATTTAGATTTATTATATCTAAAAATCGTTTGAATCGTAGGTATAATTTTTCAAATTGAGAACGTGGCATCTGTTATGCCTTTTTACCAATAAAATTTTAATAATGAAAATTGCAATTTAGGAAGAGGAAAGTCCAAATCAACTTTAATCTCCGAAATTTATATTCTAGATTGCACTGAAGTGCAGGCACCTTTGAACTTGAGGGAGTTGATTATTGATGCAGCAACAGCAAATTTCCAGCTACCAAAGTCTATTGGGAAATTGAAGTACCTTGAAAAGATTGAACTGAGATGCACTATGGAATCATTGCCGGAAGAGTTGTTTCATCTCACCTACCTCAAACATTTGAGAATGTACGCAAGCGGGCAGTCGCTAACGCTGCCCGAGTCGTTCGGGAATCTTACAAACCTTCGTGATCTTGACTTGACTGGCTGCTCCGCGTTGAAATGGCTACCAGAGTCGTTCGGTAATCTTATGAACCTCCGTGATCTTCACTTGTCTGGGTGCTCGGGCTTGGGAAACCTGCCAGACTCGTTTGGGAATCTAACAGGCCTCCAGCAGCTCGACTTCTCTGGGTGCTCCAAGTTGTGCTCCAAGTCGAAAGCACTGCCAGGCTCCGTCGGGAATCTAACAGGCCTCCAGCAGCTTAACTTGTCGGGGTGCTCCCAGTTGCAAAAGCTGCCAGTCTCCATCGGGAATCTAACAGGCCTCCAGCAGCTTAACTTGTCGCACTGCTCCTTGCGATGGCTGCCAGGCTCCGTCGGGAATCTAACAGGCCTCCAGCAGCTTAACTTGTCGCACTGCTCCCGCTGGCTAAAGCTGCCAGACTCCGTCGGGAATCTAACAGGCCTCCAGCAGCTCAACTTGTCTTCGTGCTCCCAGTTGCAAATGCTGCCAGACTCGCTGGGGTGTCTAACGGGCCTCCAGGAGCTCATCTTGTCTTCGTGCTCCCGGTTGCAAAGGCTGCCAGACTCGCTGGGGTGTCTAACGGGCCTCCAGCAGCTCAACTTGTCTCGGTGCTCCCAGTTGCAAGCGCTGCCAGACTCCGTCGGGAATCTAACAGGCCTCCAGCAGCTCAACTTGTCGGGGTGCTCCCAGTTGCAAAAGCTGCCAGGCTCCATCGGGAATCTAACAGGCCTCCAGCAGCTTAACTTGTCGCACTGCTCCTGCTTGCAAAAGCTGCCAGACTCCGTCGGGAATCTAACAGGCCTCCAGCAGCTCAACTTGTCTCGGTGCTCCCAGTTGCAAGCGCTGCCAGACTCCGTCGGGAATCTAACAGGCCTCCAGCAGCTCAACTTGTCGGAGTGCTGCCAGTGGCAAAAGCTGCCAGACTTCGTCGGGAATCTAACAGGCCTCCAGCAGCTCAACTTGTCTCGGTGCTCCCAGTTGCAAGCGCTGCCAGACTCCGTCGGGAATCTAACAGGCCTCCAGCAGCTTAACTTGTCGGACTGCTCCCAGTTGCAAGCGCTGCCAGACTCCGTCGGGAATCTAACGGGCCTCCAGCAGCTTAACTTGTCGGACTGCTCCCAGTTGCAAGCGCTGCCAGACTCCGTCGGGAATCTAACAGGCCTCCAGCAGGTTCACTTGTTGCGGTGCTCCCAGTTGCAAAAGCTGCCAGACTCCGTCGGGAATCTAACAGGCCTCCAGGAGCTTAACTTGTCGGACTGCTCCCAGTTGCAAGCGCTGCCAGACTCCGTCGGGAATCTAACAGGCCTCCAGCAGCTTAACTTGTCTGACTGCTCCCAGTTGCAAGCGCTGCCAGACTCCGTCGGGAATCTAAAAGGCCTCCAGCAGCTCAACTTGTCTTGGTGCTTCAAGTTGCAAGCACTGCCAGACTCCGTCCAGAATCTAACAGGCCTCCAGCAGCTGAACTTGTGCGGGTACTCCGAATTAGCACTGTCAGACTCCGTCGGGAATCTAACAGGCCTCCAGCAGCTTAACTTGTCGGAGTGCTCCTACTTGCAAAAGCTGCCAGACTCCGTCGGGAATCTAACAGGCCTCCAGCAGCTTAACTTGGCGGAGTGCACCGACTTGCAAAAGCTGCCAGACTCCGTCGGGAATCTAAGAGGCCTCCAGCAGCTTAACTTGTCGGAGTGCTCCTACTTGCAAAAGCTGCCAGACTCCGTCGGGAATCTAACAGGCCTCCAGCAGGTCAACTTGTCTGGCTGCTCCAACTTTCAAACGCTGCCAGACTCCGTCGGGAATCTAACAGGCCTCCAGCAGCTTAATTTGTCGGAGTGCTCCCAGTTGCAAGCGCTGCCAGACTCCGTTGGGAATCTAACAGGCCTCCAGCAGCTTAACTTGTCTAAGTGCTCCCAATTGCAAAAGCTGCCAGACTCCGTCGGGAATCTAACAGGCCTCCAGCAGCTTGACTTGTCTTGGTGCTCCCAGTTGCAAAAGCTGCCAGACTCCGTCGGGAATCTAACAGGCCTCCAGCAGCTTAACTTGTCGGACTGCTCCCAGTTGCAAGCGCTGCCAGACTCCGTCGGGAATCTAACAGGCCTCCAGCAGCTTAACTTGTCTAGGTGCTCCCAGTTGCAAAAGCTGCCAGACTCCGTCGGGAATCTAACAGGCCTCGAGCAGCTTGACTTGTCTTGGTGCTCCCAGTTGCAAAAGCTGCCAGACTCCGTCGGAAATCTAACAGGCCTCCAGCGGCTTACCTTGTCTTCGTGCTCCCAGTTGCAAGAGCTGCCAGACTCGCTGGGAAATCTAACAGGCCTCCAGGAGCTTACCTTGTTTTCGTGCTCCCAGTTGCAAAAGCTGCCAGACTCGCTGGGGAATCTAACAGGCCTTCGGCACCTGACCTTGACTGGGTGCTCCCAGTTGGGAGCGCTGCTAAAGTCGCTCGGCAATCTAACACGCCTAGGGTGGTATGGACCTTGACAAGGGGCATTGAAAAAGCCATAAATCCTACTTAGGGCAAAGTTTCGACATGAGCAGAGAAGTTGAATGGAACTACAAAGGAGGTCACTGGATTCTAGAAGCCATTTTTGCCGAAAAAGGAATGATTTCGAGTACCTGTTATCCTACACTGTCGGTCGGCTCAGCTCTTCTATTTCGCTACATTACCTGATGTCCGTATCCAAGTACCACTACTGTCAGCTCTTCTGTTTCGTTACACTGGCTGATGTCCATATCCAGTATAGTCGAAGTTTCGCAAGACCAGGAAGCCCTTTTATTTTCTCCAATGCAGAATTTTCCTTTACGTCCAACAATGTGCGCCCTCTCGGATCAGGTAATGCCTCTTTTTCTCTTCCATCATTTTCCACATTGCCGATTGCCACTTCATGTTGGGAACAATCAACTGTGCTGGCAAATATTCGTTTCTTGCATAACATATCATCGCCATTCTTAACTGTTTCAACTCTGCAACTGAGCCGGGCAAACAGTTGAAATTGGAGCAGCAATTATGTATAGATAACGTCAGGTTACTACCAATCGAAGATTGCAGCATTTCGTAAGAAGGGGAATGTAATCTCAGAATTTTCAAATTGCTTTTGTTTCCAATAGCATTACATTCCTTAAAGTGTCTATGCAAACAATTTACTTCTTCCCTGAAGCACAGACAATGCCAGGTGCCCGCAAAAACGCTGGATGATTGGTCATCAAAACAAACCCTTTTCTCTGCTAGTGAAATATTTGCAAGAAATTGTGCATAGAATCTGCCTCCCCATGATTTCAAAGTTCCACCTCGGCATAATTTTAGTATGCTTCATGGTTCTCTCCATAGTGTAGCGGTAGAGTTACAGTTATTAATGACTTCTAAATCTACTGACAACCTCAAATATATGTAATGTAGGCCAGGATGACAGCTTTTGACACAATTGTTTTGCCATTTTAATTACCAATTATCAATGTCCTCTATAAAAAAAAATCTTATGAAACTACAGTTAACCATAGCCATTTTAAGCGTTTATTAAATATGGCCCGTAGGCATATTTTATCCATGAATTTCTTATATGCCACTGGCAGAGTTTAATTGATAAAGGTCATTAACTAAAATCTCCTTCGGTATACAGTTTGGTGTCTTTTCTTCTTATTCTTATCATTTTATTTATTTATTGCTGTTAAGAAGTTTATGAAGTATCATTTTAAAAATATGTTTGTCTATTTTAGTTTTTAATCATATAAAAGTTCAAGAATAGTAAGGAAGTTTCAAGATTCTACATTAAATTTTAAGATAGATTACGACTAAGTTTTGTATTTTCAAGAATTAAATAATTCGATAACCAACAATTAATTGTTTTGGAATATAATTTTATTTTATGAGGAATATGGTTTAAAAAATATAATTTAATTTATTTATTATAAATTTTTTTTTAATTTGTGTTAGTAATTAATAGTGCGTAGACCTATTTTGTATTTTAATTAGGAATGTGTTTTAAAATATATATAATTTTATTATAAATTTTTTAATTTGTGTTTTAGTAATTAATAAGTGCTAGTTAAAATTATGTGTATATTGTTAGAGTTGATTTTTCCAACACTTTATTTCCTTATGAGTTAAGTATTGTGATTTGTAAGCTTATATAGGGACTTGCATCTTTCTAGTTGGCATAGTTATCCTTAATCTCTATTGGAACTCGTCCATTGCTATATAATGGAGGTCTTATATGTACTCGTCCATTGTTGGCTAGTCATGCAAAACTAGGTGAAGTGGTCTTATTTCTGTGGTGATTGGAAGCTTAAAGCTATTGTTGTTGTCAACATTAGTCTTCTTTTGTAGCAAGTGTTTTGCTTATGTAGCTGGATTGGTTTGACTTGTGTCATTCTTGAAAGTGTAAAGCATCTTTTGTAGTCATCATCAACTTTGTTTTGTTGCAAATTTGCTTTTATGGCTAGTTGAAACACATTTTCCGGCTTGGTGTTATCAAGATGAGTAAAATATTGCAAGAGTTTGTGAGAAGAAGGTAGATGATGAAATTCGTAAAGAGATCATTCAATTGCAGTCAATTGTAGCTTTATTGCAAGAATAGAATGTAACTCTTAAGAATAGGTTGCAAACTTCAGTAGCTAAGAAAATTAAGGTGGTTGACCATTTGGATTCAACCATGGGAAAATATTTCAAGATGCTTGTAGATGACTGTTAAACAGTAAAATGTCACTGCCATCATGTCAGTCTCCCTACTGTGCTATAAACCACATTCACCCATACTCATGCTCCTCAAAAATGGCTAAAAAACCCTCTTTGCCTAAGTTAAATGGATCAATGCGTTTGTTTGTCAAATAACCGCGCTGACAGGCGGAGGCCAATGTTGTTGTTGCGCTTCCAGCGCGGAAGCACACGTCTTTTCCGCGCTGGTCCCATTTCTACGAACAGCGCTCCCTCCGTTGGTCCCTTTCGCGCTGACCAGACTTCCT